>PPJG02000043.1:12453-115466 GCA_003705695.2 Blastobotrys serpentis
TTTTTTTTTTTTTTTTTTTTTTTTTTTTTTTTTTTTTTGTCGCGAGATTCATAGCTTATAGGAATCAGGTGAGAGGAGCCCTGAACAGAGGGAGATCTAGGAAACCTTTTGTAAAAGATACGGAAAGGGAGCGTCTAGAGGTGATATTGTACTTTTGTGTAGTGACATCACACAAGAAAGGGTGTGGTTTAAAATAGAATGTAATGCCACTAATATCGGTTAGTCCACAATATTTTAAGGGCAAAAGAAAATGCATTCAATAATAGAGAGAAATGGGCCGCTATTTATATATTTTTGAGTTTCCGTCAAGCGCCAAGTTACGATTATAGATTTCCCTGAAGGTGGTAACTCTGCAGAAACTTTACACATCATATAATAATACTTACCCCTGAGGTCCCGTGGAAGTATACTATAAATATGAGGGAAGAGACGCTTTACTTCATTTTTTTTATTTTTAACGCTGATGCTAGAACCTCAGAAAGACATCAGGCAACAGTTATTATATTTAAGGATAGGTCTAGCTGCGACTTTGGTGAATGCTGTTGATTCATATAAGTGATTTCAATTAATTGTCATTTATCAGTCGTCTTAACCAGTTTGGTAGTGAAGGAACTAAAATTGATTGATAGATTGACTGAAGATCTGGACTCACAGAATGAGAGCCAAAAAACATAAAAGGACCTAATAAACCATCAAATAAACGAACGTTGGAATTTAGGGTTAATTGGAAAACTAATGCAATTGAATTCCAACGCCCACATGTGTGGTTAAACAAGAAAATCGAGTGTCAAAAATGCATCATTCTCTAGACTAGACTGCTGTCATGTATATGTCATCAGAACCCTGCATTCCATCTCTTAGGAGAGTGAAGGGGTGGGTGTCCACGACTAAATTTAGATCAAGAATTGTTGAATCCGTCGAGGCTGGAGCATCTACAAATCAAAATCCTCCACGAGGTGGAGCAACTACTCTATTGCTTCTTTTGGGAAGAAAAAAAAAATTAAAAAAAGAAGAAGCCTATGTGGCATTGTGTTCATTTAAGCAGAGCATTTTCGGCGGTGGCAGTGTCGGTGGTAAACGGGCTTTGATAAGATTGACAATGACGCGGGTGGCGCCGCGCACAAGTCACAACAAGCTAAAGAGGTAACAAAAGCAATTTGGAACTGATTACCAAATAGGAAGGGAATGGAATACATTCCTAAAGTGGGAAGAGAAAGAGTATTTAATAACAAGGACCGTCCACAGGGTTACAACAATCAAAAGCTCGCTTTTTCAACTGGAGGGTGACATATATTCTAAGAATTCGTACGGAAAACGTTTAAATAGACTTGTTGAGGTCTGATTACCCGCAAACCAAGAACATACACATATTTGTGATGGCCACTGTAATTCAGAATAGTGGAGAGGGGTTTAAGGGCAAAACAAGGGCCACGATGGGAAATGAAGAAGGAAGATTAACCAACAGGAATTTAAGGAGTGGGGTTTTATCTTCACCGGTGATAAGAAACGATCCCGGGTTCTGCGCTGAGAACAGAAATTCCGGGGAAGATGTTGCCAATGAAGTTGGTAAGGTACTGAGAAGTGGATGGCTATACAAACGATCTAGGGCGACAAAGAAATGGACTCGACGATGGTTTGTCCTTCGGGCCAATCAGTTGGTTTATTATAAGGATGAATCCGAATATAAGGCAGAGGGTATCTTGTCTACGGCTGACATCATGTCGGTTGCCATGCTGGCCGACCAGAAGCCCAACCATTTTGCATTGTTCACCAACAACAGGAATTTCCATCTGAGGGCCGATAACAGCCCGGATGCGGAGGCGTGGGTTGATGTACTGAAACAGACTGCTGATGAGGCAGCCGAAAGTGTGTTGTGTAGTTCGTTTGAGAGATTGAGCCCGCTGGCCCGGAACCCGCAGGACTTCAAGAGACAGCAGGAATCGATTGTCGAGAAGCTGACCAACGGGGTTTCGGATGGGATCCAGTTTCCAAAAAATTTTCACCCTTCGCACCAACAACAGCAACAACAACACCAACCATCATCTAGTGGGGGCGGTGGGGCTGCTGCAGGAGGAGGTGGGTATTTGGATTTTTCTGGTACTGAAGACGCTGGCATGTCTTCGTGCACCTCAGATGTTGGATCTCCGAAACAATCTTCTGGCACCGCTGCGTTATCACATCCCCCGCATCATCAGCCCACTGCTACCAATGCCAATGCCCATGGTGTCGAAGATGGTGGTGAAGACAAAATCATCAGTCAGGGCTATCTGCTGCGACTGAAAAAACGGTACAACCAATGGAGACGACAATACGTGACACTATCGAGCCAGCATATGATGTTCTATAAAAGCGACAAGAGCAAATCCCCAATTAAGGTTATCGACGTTAAAGATATCATTGACGTTGTTGAAATCGACCCGTTGTCAAGGACTAAACGATTCTGCATGCAAGTAATCACCGATCACAAAAGATTACGGTTCTGTGCAGAGAGTGAAGAGGATCTAACTAAATGGCTTGCATCTCTCATTTCCCTCATTCCTGCAAGAAACTAGACCAATAATCATCTTTATTTATTCTTAATAGCTAATACATTCCCTGATATGACCACTGCCAACAACCCGTTCCGTCCTAGCGGTATTTATGTATGCATCCTATTTAACGCAAAAAACTATAGCTATTCCCGTATCCACTTTTCAATGATGTAATCCTCTCCAAGCTATTATTATTATTATTATGTATACGTTTCAACACTCGATATCCGCCCAATTCTATCCTATCTCTCCCCAATCATCTTACACACATGTGAAAATGAAAATAATGGCTCTAATTTCTCCCCCCAAACCTATGTCCCCACTATATGGACTCATCCATTTGAACCAAAAAACTTCACACAAAACAGCCGCATTTCATCGCTAATTACTATAATTACATACTCCCTGCATCTATAGATTAGCAATTAATGAAATCATATGAAGTTACCCTGGAGTTGTTTTGGTTGAGTACTATTTCTAATAATTCCGCAAAAACAGTGGTTCAGCCGCATAACAATGATGAGGCCATCGGACTCGGCGTTAAATGAAGGCGAGTTGTTGGAAAAAACACACAACATATAAAGGCCGGCTTTGGGAAAAGAAAGGGTTTTAAAATCACATTCAGAAAAACGATCCAACACAACATATACATATATATTCCACGGACTTTATATTTTTAATTTTTTTTTTTTTCTTTTTGGAATTCTCAACTTCTTTGGATCACATACAATGAGCCAAGATCTGAGAAAACGGAACTCAGAGTCTACTCCGAATGGAACATTGACTCCAAATAAAAATCAAAGCACGGGAACAGTGTCCAAATCAAATTCGTTCCTCAACCTGACCAATTCTGCATTATCTGGAGTGTTTGGCTCACAAGTCTCGCTGGCTGAATTAACAGGCGATGTGTCCATTCCGCCATCCCGAAGACCGTCGAATTCGGAGCTTAATGGCGCTGCACAGGCGGCAGCCAAAAGATACGAAGAATCCAATTCGAAGAAGACCTCACCCCGTCAACTATCAATCGTTTCATTAATCAGTAGCATTGTCACATTATTTGGATTCGGAGTGGCGTATGGACAACTTTCTAGACATTTACACGATAACCACCAGGTTACTAGTTACACATTGGACATTGACCAGACCGGGGCATTCTCTTTATTATGGGGGTCTCAAGGAATTGTCCTTGGATTCCTGTTTCCATTCTTTGATTGGCTCTATCCAGAGAAGAATCGGAAATGGTCGCGCGGAAAGGGTGGGGCCGATTGGTCCTCCATCATCCGATCGGTGGCTGCATTCATGGGAGTGGCATATGGTATTAGAAAGCTCTCATGGACTTCGACCTTACAAGCTGCATTTTATTGGGGCATGGTCAACCCTTGTTTGTGGTTTATCCTTGACGGTTCCAGAAACGGGTTCATCTTGTCTTGTTTGACCGCCATTATTGGCACCACTGTTTTCGCCATCATCTTCCCAAATCATCTTCCTGCCCCTGGATTTTCTGAAGATTACATTTCAGTCACCGTGTGGGTCGCAAGTGTGTTTTTCTGTTGCAGCATTGTGTTTGGAAACACTGGCCGTCGTCTCCTCTCTTTTGGTGACGAGGCTGTAGATTATAGTGATGAGCAATGAACAAAATCCAAATGAAAAAAAAAATGAAAAAAAAAAAAAATAAAAATAAAATTTACAGACTCCCTGCCTCTATAAATAACTATATCTATTAGTCGTAATTTAAATGAGCTGTTTTTTCGCTTACGGATATTCATTCCACTGTGCGTTGTTGTATAAGAAGTTTTTATATTTGTCGAAGCTTATATGCTTTATACGATCGATAAGGCAATCGCCACTCGTTCTTCGAAAGCTTTGGATCCAAAATATTGAAATTGCTCTTTTCCAGCTTCTCCAAGTACAATTGAACAGGAATACAGCTCATGGCTGGAATAAACATGCTATCGGCCAGTTTGACCCCCTGTAATGCTTCCTTGACTTTGTTCAGTTCTGTACGTGCCGAAATCAAATGGTCATTGGCTCGAGTAGCAGTTTCGAAAACTACATCGGCCAATGCATTGTGTTCCATTTCTCCCCTCAAAACTTGTTCTTGCGAAATATCATATTTAGCCATGATATCCACAGGCAATGGTACAAATCGCTTTTTGGAAACATAAAAGTTGTATCCACGCAAGAATGTCGCTATGCCCGTGGCCTGTCCGATATGTGCAACAACAGTCTCCAAATCCGAAATCAAGCTTGGATTCTCATTCAAAAACTCGCTCACTTTCGGACTCACCGAATAAAGGAGCTCCTGCGTCAAATAATTCAACTGCGAATATGTACCCTCCCCGTATGACGCCATCTTATCAATGTTTCGAAACGGCGGATTGTTCATAAAAGTCTCTCTAGTCTGCAACAATGTAATGAAAAACCTCTTGGACAAAGTGATATTGTCAACAGCATTGGCCTGAGCAAGCATTACAGCTACAGGTTCCGCTGGAATCGTATGCAATGATTGTGGGGTCAAAGATGGGGAAAGTGCCTTTTGAATCAGCCCTTTCCAAAATTCAAACCTCATCTTTGCAAATTCTTGCTTTTTAGTGCTATCAGATATCTTCCCCGTTTCAATGTTGAATGCTCGTACCCCAATAAATGCATCTCGAGCTCGTTCCGGGATATATGTCTGCAGAAGATAGGATGATCGATCCTGTTCTCTCAACAAATCCAGACAGTATTTTCTCGCACCCTCAATTCCCATGGCTGGTCCACTCCCCTGAGTGGAGAATTGGCGAACAAGTACATCTCCAACTCTCCTTCTTATCATATTTTCAACGTTGAAGATTCAAATGATGTCCAGTTTGATCAATAACTATGAAATTTTACAATGTCCTGGTTACCCACCAAACAACTCTAGTTCCTATTATAAAGAATTGCATTTTCATTGGGGAAAAACGAACGTGAGCCAGTGTAAATAATTGGCAATAGTTCAAAACAATGAAACGAGTCCTCTCTTATAGAGATATAGATCTTTGATCGGAAAGGTAGTAGGTAGTCAAAAGATCGTTTGTTGGCCGTCAAAAAATGAGTCGTTTGAATTCTCAAAGAAAACTCTATCATATTCTACGCCGCACACATTGTGTTTCCTACTACACTACATTTTCCACAAGTTGATCCAGACAAGTAATAATCTCCAGAATATTCCATTAATTTGATTCCACTTTCCACAGATATCCATCATGGCAGAAGCAAACAGACCTAAGGTATTCCTTGACATTTCAATTGGTAACAAGCCAATTGGTCGGGCAGTTTTTTCCTTGTACAATGACATTGTCCCTAAGACTGCTGAAAACTTCCGGGCATTGTGTACTGGTGAAAAGGGTGTCGGAAAAGCTGGCAAACCTCTTCACTTCAAGGGTTGCTCTTTTCATAGAGTCATCAAGAACTTTATGATCCAAGGTGGTGATTTCACTGCTGGTAACGGAACTGGTGGTGAATCTATTTATGGTGAAAAGTTCGAGGATGAAAACTTCACGGAAAAGCACAACCGACCATTCCTTCTGAGTATGGCCAATGCCGGCCCAGGAACCAACGGCTCTCAGTTCTTTGTTACCACCATTGCCACTCCACATCTTGACGGAAAGCATGTTGTCTTTGGTGAGCTGGTCGAGGGCAAGAGTGTAATTAGAGCAGTGGAAAACACCGAGAAGGATTCCGGTGACAAGCCAATTGAAGACGTTGTCATTACTGATTGCGGCGAATTAGATGCTTCTTACGAGCCAAAGGCAAAGACTGATGATGGCTCAGGTGATATTTATGAAGACTATCCTGATGATGAAGACAACGTCGATCACAATAACCCAGAAAAGGGATATGAAGTCGCTGCCAAATTGAAAGAAATCGGTACTAGTTCCTTGAAATCAGGTAAGAAGGAGCTTGCTTTGGCTAAATACCAAAAGTCCCTCAGATATGTCAACGAATTGATCCCAGATCAAGAACAACACCCAGAATCTCACGCAAAGTATGCCAAACTCAAGACCTCCCTCAATCTTAATATCTCCTTGGTCGCTTTGCAATTAGAACAAAACACCGTCGCCCAAAAGGCTGCGTCTTCTGTCCTCGATGTCGAGGGCCTTGAGGACAAGGAAAAGGGCAAGGCTCTTTATAGACGTGCGGTTGCCAAGTCTAGAAACAAGGATGAAGAAGGCGCTTTGGAAGACTTGAACGATGCCCTCAAGATTGTGCCAGGTGACGGTGCCATTACCAATGAAATTGCAAACGTCAAACAAAAGATTGCTAAACGCAAGCAAGGCGAAAGAGCCGCTTATTCCAAATTCTTTGGTTAGCTCGTTCCCCGTAGTTTTGTAGTAAGCGTTCTGTTATCATATTTTATATCTTTGGATAAAACTAGAAATATTTTATTCTGAGGCTTTCTTTAAAACTGCTTAGTATCTAGATATGTATATAATCGTTATCAAACACTATATAGTGATCAGGAATGCCATAGGTGTAGGTCCAATTATCATCGCTTGTTCATTGATCTACAAACTCACAATTCCATGCCCCAGCCAGCCAATAAAGATAAATTTACATAGCTCTATTGAGAATGGCCTAATTTCTGTACCAAAAATGGACAGAAAAATAGCTATGTCGTACAATGCGTCGGCTGAGTGCCTCCGGCGGCTTCTTTTTTCTCCGGAAAGAAGCAAAAAAGGTAGCTCTGCGAGGCCAAGCTCAAAGACGTTAGATGTCAACAACGCCTGATGACTCGCGAGTCATCATGACGTCAAATCCCCCTTTGTGATCCTCAGGGCACAGGTCTCTCATATCGAAACCTCTTTTTTTTTAGTATGGTGTGCGGCTCAGGCTTTTTTTGGATTTCACCGGTGGACGCCGCACTTAGCATAAGCTGAAACGATCTGAAACATGCAGTAAAAAAGCAGATGGCGGGTGATGCAACAAGGTAAGTTACGAGCGCGCGGTCCATACAAAACCCTCTAATGCGCGCAGATTTGCAAGGTACATGAAGCAACTAAGCCAGCCCCTCCAATTAATTTTTTAGTGGATCCACGATAATCACACCCCAAAGGATGGAAATTATAATATAAAAAAGAAGATGGCTGCCATGTTTTGTGGTGGCGCTTTTTTATTACTTACCGTCACCAAAAGCAGGAAAAAACAACCAAAATAGAGGGAGAGTGTACCTGACCTTTAAACGGCAGCATGTTCAACAACTTTCCTAACATGTTTCGGTTCAGACCTTACTTCAACCCAGGGTTTGGACCAAGAATGATTCGGGAGAGAACGATTCATCATAGACATCTAGTCATGTTCATATTAGGATTGACTGTGATTCTTCTTTCGATTCTGATTTCGGGCTGCTCCTCCTCTGGGGCACAAGGTCCGAACTTGTATCTTCTGGAAGTACAATACAGTCCTGGAAATCCAGCACCAGAACAGTCCGTTGCTATTGTCAACGACAAAATGCATGATACCCTTAAGAAGGAGACTGAGGACGGAGACGTTAAAGTCCGAGTGGGCTACTTCGGAATCTGCGCAAAATCGATGAAGCACGGTTCGTGGACCTGTTCTAGTAATATGACACAGATTGCAGAGGTGCCCAAAAATGGGGACCAGGATCCTCTCAATATTGTCTATCTTGCATTCAAACTCAAATCGTCGTCATATTCACCATGGATGTTGATCATATCGACAGCTCTAACCTTTGGAACCATGGTGTTAATCTGTTGCATCAAGACCCCTGAGTCGGCCGGGTATCCACTTTCTGTATTGGTTTCGATTCTAGCATGCATTCTGAGTCTGTTGGCTATGACCTGGCAACAAACGACTGCCGTCACCGCCGCCTCAACCATCAACAACCTGAGTGAAAACACTGCGCATGCTTCCTCTGGCACTGCAGTCGCCGGGCTTGGTTGGACGAGCGTCGTTTTCCAGGCAATATGTGCTATGTCGTTGATAATCATCTTTTTCTCCGACAGGCGAATTGCAAGAGAAAACTCGGACATTGAATCTGCCATGGCTCACGGAGACACTCAAGCGGCCGTTGCAATGGCTGACAAATTTGACGCTGAACATGGAGTTGGCCGTCACCATCATCACAAAACTTTCTAACGATCCTATATGTAATTTAATGAATTGTAATTTTTCACCGATGTCAGCCTCGCAGAGCTAGCTTTTGCTTCCTTTTGTAAAAAAGAAGTCGCCAGAGGCGTCTAAATCTATTGAAATACTCTCTCTCATTTCTTTTTGATAGGCTACTACTACTTGTGGACCTAAGTTTCTGGAGGAGAGCTTGTCCCAAAATCGGACGACAGCCCGAACATTTTTCAACAAGATCAATCTATGGCGACCAAAAAGAAGAGTAAAAGCAGGAAACAGCAGTTTCTTGAGACCCAGCGGTTTCAGAACCAGTTGATGGCTACCATGCAAATGATGAATCCATATATGGCTGGCGCGGTCCCTGGGAACCCAGGATTCATTCCTACGGCCGCCCCGGCACCACCTCCACCAATGTTTTATGCAAATAATTTTGATTATGGCTATCCTCCTCCTGTGTACAATAACAATCAGGGAGTTCATCATAGTAACAATAAGCGAGATCATCAACAACGTGGAGCAGATGGGTTTGTGGACGAGTTGCATGTAAAGCCGGCAATTAATCCCATTGAAACGTGGGCGATACCCCTTCCTCCTAATCGAAAGGTTCCGGAGGTGAGTGGCATAAAGAACATACACATTTATGATTTCGACAATACCCTTTTTAGGACACCATTGCCGAACCCTGATCTCTTATACACCTCAGCAATTGGGGTGTTGGAGAGCTTGAACGGACTGCATAACGGTGGGTGGTGGGCCGATTCCAGGTTTTTATTAGGAACTGGTAAGGGATATAAGGCGGAAAAGGAGGTTGCGTGGGAAGGCTGGTGGAACGAAAGAGTGGTGGATTTGGCCCGGTTATCGTGGGATGATCCTGAAACACTATGTGTTTTGCTTTCTGGTAGGAAATCTAGCGGATTCACCCATTGCATTAGTAGTATTGTGGATAGTAAAGGGCTGAAATTTGATGCCACAATATTACGTCGAGAGGACAAGTCGTCGTCCGAAAGTACTTTACAGTTCAAGAATAGGGTCATTGTGGATCTGTTAAAGTATTATGATAAGGCAACTAGCATCACCATTTATGAAGATCGACCCAAACAGGCAAATGGGTTCAGAAGAACCTTGAAGCATGTGGCTTCAGTTATCAGGCCTGATCTCATTTATGAAGTCGTGGAAGTTTACGAGCCTCATACATATCTCGATCCGGTTGTGGAACGTGAATTGATTGAGGCGGCTCTGAAGGCACATAATGATGCATCCTCCAAAGGACAGTTGAATAAAAATACTCGCAATGCACGTGTGGAGCTGATGAGTGATGTAATCTATTCAGGTTATATCTTGGACAAGACGGACACCCATGCTCTTCTTCGTCTACTTTTCGAATCGAATCTCGTCGAACCACCCAAAGCGCCCACAAATTCGAACGCTGTAAGGTTTGAAGGGGGAGCCATTGTAACAAACTCCAAAGGCAAACTTCCCTCAAATATGGTAAATGATACGGGGAAACGGGTAGACTGGAAAGTTACTCACATTGGGCAGCATGACAATAAGATTTGGGCCGTTCAGGTAAGTCCTGTGGACGAAAACCAAAATGTCATGACTGAACGAAAGGTTCCAGTGATCATATTAGCTGTGAAGCGAAAAACAAACCCAAATGAGGTTGTTCAAATTTCTGACTGGGTGCCAATTCCAGAGCCTATGGTGATCCATACAACCATAGGCGAAAAGTCAATACTCAAGATGAACACTTTTCCCCGAGCAAAGAATAATACCCCTAAAGACAAGTTCTAGTTCTTTCGTTAAACCTAGGGTTTGTTTTCTGTGGATCTGTCGGAATCCTAAGCATATAATTGACTGGATCTGTACCATGGCCTAAATGGTGGGCTATATCGATTAGATCTTGTATTTATGCAAGTTGAAAAACCTCAGTGTAGTGAAAGTGGGCAACGGACATTTTCAGTATCCAAATCTTTTCTGTTGTTACCACATAGTTAAATGTAGTGTATTGAAGTTAATGAGCCTTCAAATTGATGTATAAGCATTGCAAAATCAACAAATCAATATATAGTTCAAATCAGCAATTAAGCCCGGTACAGTACAATTTATATATGAACAATATTTTGTCAACCTATATGACAACTCAATAAAGGTCTCGGATTATTTTATAACACGCTATCATAAAGTTGGATAAAGTTAGCAATATGTTACTACTTCTCCTTTTCTAAACCAGTTGATTATTTTCCGCGGCATCAAGCCCTCTGATGGAGGCATATATACTGGGAAAAGTGAAGTGACAACGCACACTATTGTATTTTGGAAGACAACACTACTAACATACAGCTTAGCTGAATTTAAAAATATCCACTATAGAACTAATTTAGATATAAGATCACACCGGCCCCAAAAGATTCGACAAAGAATTGAGAACTCTTGATAGGGCACTTAGACTGATCAAACATTTCTATTAGCACTAGCATCGGCACGCTCAAACTATTGAAAAGTAAAAGCGGAATTTGACAAGCGTGCTGTAAATAAATGAACCAACCAACCACAAAATGTAAACTATTCTATTTAAAATCTACATGCGTATACATGAGAGAGTGTGTGAAAGGGAGAATTTTCAAGGCTGAATTTTTCGCCGTTTTGTGTTTGTTATTTTTGCGGATTAGTATGGTGGGAAACCAAAGGTAATCGGGCTGAAGATATATAGACATAGGGGACTCATCAATCAACATCAAGAAGCCCAAATCCTTTCTTTTGTATATATAACAACATGAAAGCAAAGGCTTTGACAGTGCATTGGCATTTAGAAAATCAGCCAATATATAGTGCTCATTTCCAGCCGAGTAGTGATGGAAGAAATAGAAGATTGGCTACAGGAGGGGGTGATAACAACATTCGGATGTGGAAATTGGAATATGATAACGATGGAAACGTAGACTCGGTCAAATATCTCAGTACACTTAGTAGACATAGTCAGGCTGTCAATGCTGTAAGATTCGACCCGAAAGGAAACATACTGGCATCTGCAGGCGACGATGGAACTGTTTTACTGTGGGCCAAGAGCGACGTGGTGACAAAGGAGATTGGAAATTCTGATGAGGATGTAGAAACGTGGAAACTTCGTCATGCGTGTAGATCGAGTGTTTCTGAAGTTTACGATATTGCATGGTCTCCCGATTCTCAATATATAATTGCTGGCTCAATGGACAACATTGCTCGAGTGTATAATGCATCCAATGGGCAATGTATACGACAATTAGCAGAGCATTCTCATTATGTTCAAGGCGTAGCCTGGGATCCATTGAATGAGTATATTGCTACGCAGTCCTCAGATAGGTCAGTCCATATTTATGCGTTAAAAACTAAGGACGGCGCTTTTACCTTGCACAACTACCAGAAAATTTCACGGGCTGATTTGCAGGCCAAAAAGATGCTTTCCAGTCCTTCCACTGAGCATGCGACGTTGGCAACCAATGTAAACAAGGATGCTAACAAGTTCACGACTCCACACACTCATCATCATCGACACGATTCAAACGACAACAGCCTTCACCCTACATCCGCCCAATCCCCATCATCTGCAGGTTCAGCTCCCGGGACTCCACGCTCTACTACCTCTACTTCCACTTCCATGAATCCACCACCACCCATATCGTCTCGTTCCCATTCCAGAAAGTCTTCCTTTTCATCTGTCAATCGTTCGGAGTCCCCTTCTCCAGCAATTCCATTGCCTGCAGTTCGCCAATTAGATTCGCCCTCCCATGAGTCCAATTCCAGTCCAGTGATAAGCAAGGGAATCATGAGTTACCACAATGAGGCTTTCACTTCTTTTTTCCGACGTTTAACGTTCACTCCTGATGGAAGTTTACTTTTCACTCCATCTGGATTGTACAAATATCAGCAAGATGTTACAGAAGAGACCACTAATACGGTCTATATTTACACAAGGGGAGGGCTCAATCGGCCACCAGTTGCCCATTTGCCAGGGTTGAAAAAGCCTTCGTTAGCCGTCAAATGTTCACCAATCTTATATAAACTGCGGGACAGTCAATCTCCGAGAGTCAGAACCAAACACATCTCAATCGATTCATCGTCACAAGCAACACCATCTCTATCTCTTCCCGAATCAATAGTGGATGAGAAGGATAGTAATATCAAGGCATCTAAACTTAATAGCCCAGTTTTCAAGTTGCAGTACCGAATGATTTACGCTGTTGCGACACAGGATTCTGTCATTGTCTATGACACCCAACAGACGACTCCACTCTGTATCGTTTCCAACCTCCATTATTCTGCATTTACTGATTTGGCATGGTCTAACGATGGCTCTACATTACTAATGACGTCAAGTGATGGATTCTGTTCTGTCATTGTTTTCGAAAAAGGTGAGCTTGGTGAGGTTTACGACCAAACTACAGCTACGACTACTACGATGGACCCCGCCACGACACAAACCAAAGAGGAGCCGGCCTCTTTGACTCCTGTACTTTCCCATGTTCCTCCGGTTATGGCAGTTGGTGGACAAGCATCCCTCACCCCACCTGAGACCCCGGGAACAGTTCCAATTACAAACTTCATGAAAAGATCTACCCCTCAGTCTCAACCAGAAACTAGCTCCGCAAGTGGTGGTGGTAATAAATCGTCTGATGACACCTCTACCGCCAAAAAGAAACGGAGGATCCAACCTACCTTAGTGACTGAGCCTGCAAAGCAAGAGCATGGTGATGATACTAAGAAATAATTTATGTAAAAATAGTTAATGAATTCTTATAGGATGATCGCACAGGACAGCCAATTGAAATGAATGAAACGATTGTTGTCAATGTTGAAACATAACGACGTCGAGATTCCCTGGACAACTTAGACTCAATACTTTTTTCATTCATTGTGTGCTATTATATGACAGGTAATTGGAGATATACCTATATATATATATTAATGACATAGTCCTCAGCTCTTGACGAACAGACCGGCTCTCAGGGCATATTATATAGTTCGGGACACCGATAAATTAATTTATCAAGCATGTTTGATCGCGGTGCGCGAGCTGCAAACCGAACGTCATGTCATTTCAACATGGAGATAACGTAGAGCTGATTGAGATACCGACGATAGGAAACAGCGGTAGTAACAAGCTCCCATTTGAATGTGTCACTTGTAAGCTCCGATTCCAATTCAAAAGCCGATTGTTAGCGCATCATCGAAAGCATGACGGTACAGTTAAACGTCCACATGTATGCTCCGAATGCGGAAGCTCATTTATGCACCCGAGCAACCTGAAAAGACATCAATTGATTCATACAAATGAAAGACCTCATAAATGCTCACTATGTGACAAGACATTCAACGATGCGGGCAATTTGAAAAGGCATGAGCGGGGCCATGGAAGTAGCACAGATTTTGCAAGGTTCGAATGCAAAATTTGCAAGAAGAGATTTGGAGACCACAGCCATTTAAAAAGGCATGAAATTGTTCATACCAATGAGCGACCGTTTGAATGTTTGACTTGTCACCGGGCGTTCTCTCGCAAGGCTGATCTGAAGAAACACGAGATGATCCATAGCGGACTCAAACCTTTCAAGTGTGAAATTTGTGATCGATCGTTCAGAAGAGCCAGTCATAAGTCAGCCCATCAAAGAACTCACACAAAGGAACGCCCTCATGCGTGTGAAATTTGTAGCAGGATGTTTTCTCGGAAAGATTCGCTGCAGAATCATTTACGAAAAGTGCATCCCCCCACAAAAAAAAGTCACTACACCACACACAACAACGATAGCAATCTTGAGGAAAGAAACAATGACAGCAGTAGTAACATACCGGGTCTACTGAATAGCCAAGATGGTTCTGACTCTGTGGAAAGTACTCCATTTGCACCAGCAATACATAATCTATTGGATCCTGCAGCCGTAGCCGTGACCTCGGCCGGCGTCAAATAAGACATGGGTCACACTTAAGCTTTCTATGTTCAATGGACAATTGAATA
The DNA here is from genome assembly GCA_003705695.2 of Blastobotrys serpentis. Lineage (NCBI taxonomy): Eukaryota > Fungi > Ascomycota > Dipodascomycetes > Dipodascales > Trichomonascaceae > Blastobotrys > Blastobotrys serpentis. The sequence goes on from PPJG02000043.1 coordinate 27,079, forward strand.
GAAACAAAAAGAAATGAAAAGGAAAAAGAAAAGGAAAGGATAACCAGAATTGTTTTATTGGTTCCCTATTATTATATGTTGATGAGGCCCGTTGAATTTCACAACGTTGTCCCCATTTTGGCAACCGCCGCACCACTCAACGCCGCATCTCAAACGCCAAGAGTCTGTGATCTAGGCTGATGATACTGCACGTGGGTCGCTGAAGGGCCCTGGACAACTTGAGCCCATTGCTATACAATTATATTAGCTTGGCAAAAAACACATGGTTGATAGAATCTGTTCTGTCTGGTGCTTAGCTCGAGTGCCGAGAAATCTTGAAAGTTAATAGTGGGCCGGCCATAATGAACGGGTTGAAATATAAATAATGAGTTGATTCTGCCTTGCCGTTGAAAAATCCAGCAATCCATTACATTCTCTTTTGTTAATACTACATTCATATTTGAGATGGCTCTTTCTAGATACGACTGGATTTTTGGTCTGATCACTGTTGCATTCTGTGCCAGTGCGTTTGGTAACGGTGCTAACGATGTTGCCAATTCCTATGCTACTTCTGTTGCAGCCCGAACATTGACAATGCCACAGGTTGGTATCCTCTCCATGATAACAGAATTTGTGGGGGCAGTCGGTCTTGGTAGCCGTGTCACAGACACAATTAAAAATGGTATCATCGATATTAAGCGATTCGACGGTGAACCAGGTGTTCTGATGCTTGCAATGGCATGCGCAGAGACTGGTAGTGCTGCTTGGTTGTATATCGCAACTAAGTTAGGCTTTCCTGTGTCTACTACTCAAACTATCGTGGGTGCATTCATCGGTGTGGGATTTGCATCTCAATCAAGCATTACCTGGAAATGGAAGAAGGGCAGTGTGTCACAAGTTGCTGCTTCTTGGGGTATTGCACCTTTCATTTCGGCCGGGTTTTCTGCCATTATTTTCCTGGTTGTGAAGTACTCGGTATTGGAACGTGAGGATTCGTTGACTTGGGCACTCCGTTTAATCCCATTCTACATTGCCTTTACTTGTTCCATCCTAGCTCTTTTCATGGTAGTCGAGGCACCTACTGCCCCATCCCTTGAAGAATTCGGAGCCGGAAAAGCTTGTGGTATTATTTTCGGGGTTTTGGTTGGAACGTTTATCCTTGCATATGTGTTCTTCATGCCTTACGTCAAGCGTCGTCTATTGAAAAATGATGCCAGATTGAGATTTTACCATTTACCTTTGGGCCCATTGTTGAACAAAGAAGATCCTTGGTTGTATTTCCCAGCTGATGCAAGTGGAGTTGCAGTGAAAGATTACTATGAAAACGCATACACTGCTAAGAAGGTAACCGAACAACAAGCCTCTACTAGCTCCTGGAATACTCCAGATACTCTGGGACCTGGCGATGTTGAAAAGGCATTGGAAAAGACTGTTCCACCCCTCGAAGATCACCAACGCCCTGTTGCTCCTTTGGAACCTGAGGATCGATTCCTTGCCCCAAATAGACATTTATCATATGTCCATCCACGTCGATTATGGGGATTTGTCAAGTATTTCTTCCTTCAGGGTGTTACCAGAGATTGTGTCTCCCACAGTTCTGAAGCTGTTCTAAGAACTCATGCCAAGGCAAAGCACTATGACAACAGAGTTGAACATTTATGGACCTATCTCCAAGTTGCAAGCGCAATGTTGATGTCTATCGCGCACGGTTCAAACGACGTTTCTAATGCAGTTGGTCCTTGGTCTGCCACTTATGCCACTTGGCAATCCGCAGCTGTAAACACCAAGGCTTCAACCCCTGTTTGGATGTTGGTTGTCGCTGGTATTTTGTTAGGCACTGGTTTCTGGTTCTTTGGTTTCCATATCATTAGATCTCTTGGTAACAAGGTCACCCAATTGTCTCCAACTCGTGGATTCAGCATGGAACTTGGTGCTGCTATTACTGTCTTATTAGCATCCAGACTTTCATTGCCAGTCAGTACCACTCAATGTTTGACCGGATCCATGCTCGGTGTCGCTTTAATGAACTATGATATCGGTGCTGTCAATTGGAAACAAATGGCCTTTATCTTCGGAGGTTGGGTTTTGACCTTACCTTGTGCAGGTCTCATTGGCGGTTTGTTGATGTTGATGGCTTTGAATACTCCTCATTTCTAAAAAATTACTAATTTGTTTCTAATCTGTTAATAATATAAGTACCATGGTGTTAATATTGTAAATAAATATTTCATACATTTTCCTAGATCTATTAATTTTACCGTTGCAAGATCTGATCTGCCGATGCAAGATCACCGTTTATTATAACAGTCGCGCACCTTGCGCTAGACCACATTAGTCTCAGACTTCTTTACACTGCCGATAAGGGGTGGCTCAGGCTTCAGTAAGCATCGTCAGATATTTATGGGATGGGTTTAACAAGTGCTGGGGACAGGAAAGAAGGGCTGTTACTAGAAAATGTTGAAAAGATTGATATTAATGTCCGAAATCTAAGCGTAACAGTAAAAGAAGGAGACGGAGTTCTCGATAGATTACAACGCAAATTCTTGTCGGGCGATGTTAAATCGGGAGACAAGTCATTTAGGAATAACATATTACAGGATGTGTCATTAGATGTCCCTGCCGGGTCAGTGATGGCAGTTATAGGTGGGTCCGGATCTGGGAAAACGTCTTTATTAAATGTGATTGCAGATAGGATGAGCAGCGGAAGTAGACTAAGTGTTGAAGGGAAAGTGTTATTTAACCGTCAAAGGGATATACATAAAGTCAAACATGCATATGTTCTTCAACAAGATATACTGCAACCTAGACTGACTTGCAGAGAAACTTTGCATTATGCCGGCGAATTACGTCTTCCTTCAACTGTAAGTCCACAGGAACGAGACGATTTAGTTGAACAAATAATTGCGGAGCTAGGTTTAAAGGAATGTGCAGATACGCTTGTGGGCGATCATGAACATAAAGGCCTCTCTGGTGGTGAGAAAAGAAGATTGAGTATTGGCATTCAATTACTAGCGAATCCATCGGTTCTGTTTCTGGATGAACCAACTACTGGACTGGATGCAAATTCTGCCTATCTATTAGTCCAGACATGCCATCAATTGGCAGCTAAAGGGCGGACATTGATAATGAGTCTTCATCAACCTAGGTCGGATATTTTTTTTCTCTTTGATAGAGTGACAATCCTTGCACGGGGCCGTTCAGTATACTCTGGTGAAATATCAAAGGTGCTGGAATATTTTGAAACGTTAAATAATCGATTCCCTGAACAGATGAATCCAGCGGATTTCCTAATCGATTTGGCTGCCATTGACACCAGAACTCCTGAGCAAGAAGAGGTAACATTGGCACGAGTAAACAAACTGGTAAAGGCATGGGATCAGCATCAAGAATTTGCACCTATAACTGAAGAAGAAAAATCCAAGGGTGGAACAAAAGTAACAATCAGAGCACCGCTGAGTAGAGAAATAGCTGTCCTTGTCCGACGATTCACACTTCTATCTTATCGAGATCCTATGGGACTTGCTGGGTTGTTCTTCGAATGTACATTCACAGGCATCATGACTGGATGGATCTTTTATAAGTTAGATGGATCATTGGCTGGAATTCGGTCTACTCAAGGATTATTATATACAGCATGTTCTATGCAAGGATACCTGCTGTTACTGTACGAAACGTATAGACTGTGTGGGCCAGATTTGAGGGTGTTTGATCGAGAGTATAATGAAGGCTGTGTCAGTGTGACGGGTTATTTAATATCTAGGCGACTTGCAAAGTGTTGCACTGAAGATTTGTTTGTGCCGTTGATATTTTCAGTAGGTGTTGGTTTTGCATCGAATCTGGATAATATGATTTTGCTAACAGTTATTTTAGGTTATTGTTTATTTTATGGGAGGGCTGAGGACAGATGGAGCGCAGCATTTCTTTATCTTTTTTGCCAACGTCCTGATACAGCATTATATATCAGTGTGTTATGCTATGTTTGCTGCGTCAATTTCAAGGGAATTTCATAACGCTGCATTGGTCGGAAATCTTGGTTATACTCTACAGAGTATGGCATGTGGCTTCTTCGTAAATGCAAGTCATATGCCGGTATATGTCAGATGGACTAGGTGGATTGCTTATTTATACTATGGCCTGGGTGCCATGATGTCGAATCAATTTAACGGTTTTATGGGGGATTGTCCGTTCGGGGATAGCAGTGACCCCAGGTGCGTGCCATATAGTGGGGAGTTTGTGTTGGACACTTTTGGTTTCCCTCACAATTGGATAACACTTCCTCTTTGTGTTAATGTAGCATGGGCAATTGGGTTTTATATTGCAAGTGGATTTTTATTGAAATATTTCCGGATTTCAATTGGTGTTTCCAAAACCCATAGCACGAAGCAGGAGGAACAATTAGCGGACACAACAATGGAAAGAACAAATACTGGAGGAGATATTCCCATAGTTGTTGAATTAGATGACATTCGTTTAAAGGTTAGGCGAAGAGGGATAAAATCACGAGAGATTGATATCTTACAAGGAATTGATGCGAAATTCTATCCTGGATTTATCAATGCTATTCTTGGGCCAAGTGGATCAGGGAAAAGCTCCGTATTGAATTACATTGCTGGGCGATTGAGTTCCACTGCATTTCAACGATATAGTTCCTCCGGGAACATCATCTTTAACGGCACCATCCCTTCTTCATCAGTCGTTGAATCTATATGTTCCTATGTCACACAGGATGATGATGGACTGCTTCCCTCTTTGACAGTACGTGAAACATTATACTATTCCGCCTACCTGCGGTTGCCCAAGCACATGACTAAACGACAGAAACGGGCAAAAGCTGATGAAGTTATTTTGAAAATGGGGCTAAAAGATTGTGCAGACACCTTGATTGGAGGTGAATTTGTAAAAGGCATTTCTGGAGGTGAGAAAAGAAGGGTCAGTATTTGCATTCAATTGCTGAATGACCCAAAAATTTTGTTACTTGATGAACCAACTTCAGGTTTAGACAGTTTCACTGCAGGGTCTATATTGCAGGTTCTAAAGGCGTTATCTGAAGAGGGTAAGACTATTATTTGTACAATTCATCAGCCAAGATCTGATTTATTTTCCCAGTTTGGGAATATCTTGCTTTTGACCAAGGGTGGGAAAGTAGCATATAATGGGCAGTCGGGAGATATGCTACAACACTTTTCCTCATTGGGTTATCCATGTCCAAAACTGACTAACCCAGCAGATCATGTATTGGATATGATATCAGTGAACCTACAATCTGATTATAAGGAGGCAGAATCCAGAAAACGAGTGGATCTGCTTTTAGATGAATGGAAAGGGAAAAAACCACCCTCAAATAATGTTCGTCAATCCACAGAGCTTCCAGCACACTTTCAGGCATTTGTTCGAAAACCAGCAGGGTTGTTCCTTGCATATTCTACGCTGGTTCGTCGAGGTATAGTCAATTTCTCACGAAGTCCGCAAATGGTTATTGCCCGAATCATGCAGGTAGTAGGGATCGGAATTATTTTCTGTTTATTCTTTGCACCACTAAAGAATGGCCAGATTGGAATCAATAATAGACTCGGGTTAGTTCAAGAAATCACAGCTCTTTACTTTGTGGGGATGCTCAATAATATGGCGATTTATCCGCACGATAAGGCGGTTTTTTACAGGGAGTATGATGACAATGTATACGGAGTGTTGCCATTTTTCTTGATGTATTGCAGTCTTGAGTTTCCTTTCGAAATTATCACTTCGATTTTATTTTCCGTCTTTTTGGTTATCATCCCTGATTTGCAAAGAACCCCACAAATGTTTTTTGCCTGTGCTTACCTGTCGTTCGGAATCATTAATTGCGGAGAGTCTCTTGGGATTGCCTTCAACACTATTTTCCAACATGAAGGGTTCGCATTAAACTTCATCTCAGTTATTCTTTCCTTTGGATGTATCATGGCAGGCATTATGTCCTTGTCTATGCCTGGATTCCTTAAAGGTGTTAATTGGATCAGCCCATTGAAATATGCAGCTTCGGCACTTATTAATATGGCCCTGGATGACCAACACTTTACCTGTGATCAGTCTAAAGAAGCATGTTTATTCACCACTGGACAACAGGTTCTGGAAAACTACAATCTCAAAGAGAGTGTCCCTGTTTCGCTGGGCGCAATGGCAGTGTGCATTGTTGTATATCGGTTTCTAGCATTCCTTGTTCTAGTTGTAAACAGGCTACGTCTGGGAATGGAAAAGAAGTAGTAATGAATAAACCACTAATTTGTCAAAATCCTTTAAAGGAGACTAAAATTTAAATTTAATTTCCCGAAGTTAATGCCAAATAGATTTTCACCTTAGATTATTCGGTGCGACTGTCGTTCAAAAAGGGCTTACAACACTGATGCGTAGTAAGTTTCGGAGAATTGATTTCATCTATAATCAAAGTACATATACTGAGTAAATATTTTCTACGTGCAACTTATTGCGAATTTCTGAAATCACATACTGGGCACCCAAATCAAAAATTTTTGACTGGGGAAATTAATGGATTTCTCCAACGCGTAAACGCGATTTTTTTTTTTGAATTTTGAAAAAACAACCACACTAGTACTGATATAGATAGTGCTACCACTAACCTGTAAAAATGCCTTCACAATCTTATAAAAAGAAATCGAAAAAGCATGATAAGCAAAAGAAGGAAGAAAAGGTTTCGTCAGTTTCGTCAAGTTCACTCGGTAGCCGCATCAAGAAGGCACCATCCGCTAAAAGCAAAAAGGAATCCACACTAAAATCCAATGCACTTTATCAAGCGATCCACAACATTGCTCGACCGTCAGACAAGAAGAAAGCTTCGGCTGGTAACGGTGTAGATACAAAACGAAGCCAGACAAAACGTAGAGGCCCTAAACTGAATGATCAGGGTATTCCAATGGGTCCACGAGGCACCAAACGGTACCAAAAGACTGACATGGGTAGCAGTAGCTATAACGATTTTAACCAGGCAAGCACTGATGATAAAGTGAGAAGAAATGCTGAGGGGAAAATGAGTTTTAAGGGATCATACAAACGTAATCGGAATTATCGAAAAAACCGCACAAACAGGAATTACAAACAAACTAATGCTGATGCAGATGGTCTCCAACAGCCGCAACCACAACCAAAGCTGGAGTTTTCTATAAAACACGCTGCATTGCCGCCAATTGTTCAAATGGGAAATCTTGAAGTTGGCACGACTAGTGACGACATCCGAACTATTTTGGAGTATATTGGCCCTGTGGCAGAAGTTCGTGCAAAACCAGAGCTTGGAGGCGAATCAGTTGTGGCAGAAATTGTATTTGAAGATAAAGAGCATTCATACGTGGCAGTGGATCAATTCAATGGGGCAGTTGCTGATGGTAGACAAATTTCAGCTAAAATCATCAAAATTCACACAATCTCTGAAGGCACTGATGCGCCTCCAGACTTCATTGTGCCCGGCCAAACCCCAAATTACGTTTCTTCTTGGGAGGGTCCGCCACTCTACAGCGATACTATTGCCAGGAGGAATAGACCGGTCAGACAATGATGGCAATGCATATTTAAATACAAATTCTTTTGTGGGTTATAATAATATTACAGCAAAGATCTTCTCTCTTCTATTCTGATTGTTGTTCTTTTTGCTTGAATTTTTGACGAGCCCGAAGAATCATGTCTTGTTGCTGTTTTCTGAGCTGTTGTTGGCGCTCTTCCTTCGATTGTGACCATTTAGGCTTTTCCACGGGCTTTTCCAGGATTTTATCATCGTCCTCATTCTCAATTCCATATCGAGATATCAGGTTCCCTTCTTTTTTAACCTTTGAACTTTTCGAAGAACTTCCACTCGTTCTAGCCCCAGTAGCAGCAGCATTTGGAGGCTGTGGGAGGTCCCCCTGCGCCAAATATCGTTCAATAGTAGTCTCCACACTGCCAGTACGCTCCAGATCATATCTAATTTGATCGACTGTCAGATTTGGGGCTATTGTCTGCACAACTTCAATCATCGAGTTATCCACTGGACGTCTATAATCTCTCTGACGAACCGGCAAGTCCTGAACACGTCGTCTTCGTCTGCTTGATTGGTTATTCTGGCCCCCAGTTGTATTGTCATTGTTTTTGGACAGCAAATACTTTACCACGACAAATAATACTGCCAGCGCGGCCAGAAACGTGACACTCGACCCGTCCATATCTCCGTTAGTATGTCGTCGTGAATCAATCCGAACTATCCCTTTCCTTCATTTCTCCCACTTTCCAAAAGAACACTCACATAATCTACACGCGCGTTAAAAACACAATACGAATATTCGAAATGGTTGCCCACCATATTAAATTTATCTACCATAATGATACGTAACCTACCGCAGTAATTTGTATTTTCTTAACCGCACCTTCGAATTTTAGTGCGATGATGATGATATATGGCTGCTAGAAATATATATAACTAAATAAATAGATTGAGCTGCATAGAAAATTGATACGTTGCTATGGTCTGAATTGTAATTTGAACTCTTGATCTAGAGACGAAGTAATTAGCGGAGGTACTTTGAAACAGCTTACGGGGAGGATTTTTACACTTACCTTGCTTTCGAATGGAATAAATAAAATCGACAATGGTCTCGGATTCCTTGACATTAGTGTTTGTGAAGTGTCGCTTTACGGTTCCTGCCAGTTCTTGCTTGGTCACCCGGTTTGAATTTTTACAGGTATATGTCTTTTTACCCACGGGGCTGTTTAGCAGATAGCCGTTAAAGGACGATGCCGATGGAGTAGATAGTTTGTAGACGGATCGATATTTTCGTAGAGAATCTAGCGGTAAAGTGTCGAAATCCAACTATTCTTGCGTTAGGAAAAGTCCCTGTTGTCATGGTATTATATACTCACGGGATTCGGCTTTTGTTCGATTGGACTTTGGCTAGCTGTTACAGTTTGCGACGAAGTAGCGGTATTATTACTGGCAGTTCCTGCGCCCTGCCCTCTTGATTTGGAACCTCCCCCTCCTCTGGTAGATGAACCGTTAGTCGTGGATCGTGAATTTGCCATGTGAAATTAATTTAGTTCTTCGTTATCGGTTCTTATATGTTTGAAAAAATGGGCAAAATCCCTCCGGGCTCGAACTTTGGCCCAAATGCTCCCTCCCTCGACCGACAGCGGCGGCGCTGGGTAGTGGGCATATAATCGGGCCGATAAGTACGGCTGAGCGGTACTGTTATTATTCGGAATAAAATGCGCGCAGTTCAGTTGCTCCTAACGTTTTGGTTTCCTTAATAAACGGAGAAGATGATGATACCTTTTGTATCTGTCCAATTGTATTCCTAATATAATGGCAACCAGCCCGTAGACTCGTAAATTCCAAGTCCTATCTAAGCATATAGTTTATAATCAGGAAAAATGCTGTTTTCTCGTGTTGTAACAATTGCCAGTTTACAGGGAGAGAGCATATACCCATTGCTTGGCTCAGTTCACAACTATGGACATCTCCACAGTATCTATCCTATCGGCGTGTTTATATCTGATTCTTACGTATCTTTATGAAAAAAATTGATAGAGTGCTGATTGTCTCTCAATTTTGCCGTGATGACTGGAAACGAAATCAACATGGTTCTAACAGCTGCACACATTAGCAATTAACATCAAAGTGCCATATCGTTCCCAAATCCAATTGGCTAATCCTAAATCCCCTTATAGCTGTCTAAATGTTCTCTCACCAATCCATTCCAATGGTAAAAATATCGCCAAATCACAACATTAGGAAAGAAGCTTTGACAGAGACTTAAAGCATTCAGTGGCTGGTTCAAAAACCGCCATCCATTTTGATTTTGTGCCTCCTCCCCCCAATTGGTTCAGGATTTCCAAATTCTTTCTGAGGTAAGATACACGTATCGAATGAAGTAACAACTTGGCAATCACAGGCTCTGGTCCCTGCCTACCCCGGCCGTGCATAACGGATACTGCCGACCGCTTTTTCTGTATTATAATATAGCTAAGGGCGGCGTTTTCAACGTAACATCTACATATCTCCCTAAATTGCTACAAAAGCCGCCACTAAACATACAGTTACATAGCCAGCCAAAACTTAACTCGATTTTTCAACAAATGTGCAATTGTAAGCCAACCCATAATTTCCCTTCTTCCCCCCAACAGCCCAAGACCAATTCAATGCCACGTTTTCCGTTTTGAAACACCCGCATCGCATGGACACAATCTGAACCAATGGGCTTTCTGCGACTGCCACGGCGTGAATATCTGAGCTGTGGGGGATGTAGTCAGGGGCTAAAAGGTCATGAGACGAAACATATTATATAAGTTTCCCCACCATATGGGGTCGAACTCACGATATTATTGACCCCCCTGGCTGTGATGATCTGGCGGCTGGCCGCCGGCGGCTTGGGGCGCCTGGCGGGAACGACGGCATTGCCGCAAAGACCTAAAGGGTTGTTTCGCCGATCATCGCCAACTGATTTTAAGAGCAAGGGAAAAGCAGTGTGGGCAGGTTTTAAAATAAAGAGCAAATATAAAAAATGCGGGTGTAAATAAAATTAAATAAATTTCCAATATGTGGAGTTGATCAGTTCATAATATTGCAAATGGGGACGGATAAATCAAAAAAGATAATGCGTCATCGTATCGCAGGAAGTGTGCAGATAGACGTCAGAATTATGACCTTTTAGGACAAGATCTGTATTATCATCTGCTGATATGTTTCAGTTTTTCTTGGGGTATAAATTTGGGCGGTGATTCATTAATCTTTTGTTTTTCTTTTATCTTATCTCCAATAATGGCACTAAGCGGAGTTTTAACTAGTCTAAATTCTCATCGATTCTTCAGCGTTGTTGCGCTTGTAGTGGGTGTTTGGTCGACTTGGCATTGGGTTGTATGTAAACAGGATAATTTTGGGTTCACTCCTTTTACTGCAGACTCAGCAGTTGTCGCTAGGTACTGGAGTGTGCTCTCCGTCCTGCAGCTCTTATTTGTCTTCCAATTTTGGTCTTGCGACACCTCCGTTCAGGACAATGCGAAGACAGCCAACCCTGGCTTCATCAGCTTCCAGATCTTTGAAACTCTGTGGGCTCTCTTCTTTGGACACATCAACACTAGATGGAGCAACATTGTTTCCTGGGCAATTATGGTTGTTGCTGGATTCAACTTGCTTTACCACTACTGCCGTAATTCCACCTATTCAGTTGGTCCAATCTCAAGATGGTGGTTCATTCATCTTCCAACTTCAGCCATGCCAGGCGTCTGGATCTTGTACGTCTTCCTCTGGAATGGCGCTCTTGCCCTTCAATGGGACACCGAAAAGCCAGGTGCTGTCGTGACCATCCTCAGCAATGTCCTCATCTGGGCATTCTTCTTGGACGCCTTCTTCGTTACCTACATGTACAGCGATTGGGGTGTTGCCTTCGCCACATCATTTTTGACCTGTGGTATCTCCCACGTTCAAACTGGTTTGCAACACTGGTTTGCCTGTGCAATCTCAATTGTTGTCTTCCTCTACGGATTCGTCGTGGCCTACCCAGATATCCCACATGGCAGAGTAACCAGATCAACTAGCTCTCCAGGCACTGGTGAAAATGCTCCATTGTTGAGTTGAAAAAGGTTTTAGGTTGTAACAACTTCGTATCACTATTGGTGGCATTTGCCACTGTCTAATATTTCTGATTTCTTATTCATCATATCTATCTCTTTTTTCTCAATATTATCTATCGGTTCCTAATGATTTTTCCTCCCTGCGTACGTATGCCTCCGCATCTTCTTTTCCCATGGCTGCATTCGAGCCTTCAATACCTCTATAAATGGTCGAGCTCAGATCTGTAATTTTCTGTATATCTGGTTTTAGGATCAAAGGGTCGATATTTACCATTACGTTATCATTATTATTGTTTAGATATTTCCCACGCAGTGAAATCTCTTTACTACTTCATAATGTTGTTATCGGGCTAAGGCTTGTTGAAAGTATGCCGACCGTGTGATGATAATACAAGACCAGTTAGTTATATCTGAAGACTGACTTGAGATGATTCAATCAAGGGTGAAATAAATGAAATCAAGTATGCGGATATGTCAAGGATCTTCTGCGAAAGGCCCATGTGGTTTCTAATCTCGTTCGCTGTTACTCTCTCCAATATTTTCAATCATCAACGAATTGAAATAAGACTAATTGTATCGGGGAGCTTAATCACCGTAGTCAACGTAAACCGTCTGTCACGGTTTCTTCCAACGAAGGAATTGGGATGCCAATCAGAAATTTTGTTACCTCTATTACGGCGGCTCCGGCTAACAGCATTCCTGATACAGTTAGAGATGTAAAAGGAAAAAATATATTCGATAACATCCAGCAGGCCCTGGATGGATGGATAGTTTTTGAACGATTTCGACTCAGGAGAGTTCTTTACTAAAACCGCACCTGTGTTGATTGAGGGCTTTGAAGCCACCGAAAGCGAACAAGAAAACGTGGGAAAAATGATAGGTAATCAGCTTATTTAATTAGATTAAATTAACTGCTTCTAGTTTTGCTTTCAATTCGCCTCTCTGATGCAGATCTGAAAATGGTAACGCCATTGCCAAAGAATTCCCCTCTGATGAAGACATTTGGCAATCGATATCCGGTCAGGTCAACAAAAAATCCCTCCAATACCTCGCCATTTTTCTCACTGTACACGTCCACCACATGGAGCTCAACCTCCAAGTCACTGAAAATGTCTTTGACGTAATCGCAATATTCAGAGTCATCAGAAATCACAACTATTTCATGTTCCTTGGCCATACCCATGGGGTTTATTGAGAATTTGTTCATCTTTTGGTAACTTGGTAGTGGATTATAAGCAATATGTTTATATCTACGTAAAAGCTTGCCATTCTCTCAGGATTTTATGTTACCGTCACCTAGATCGCTGATGTTCGGGGGGTTGGCAATAATTGAGGTCTGTTGACACAGTCAAAGATGCAACAATCAACAATCCTGGTGGAATTCAAGTTAATTAATTCACTCATGCTTGTTAATTAATTGGTATTGAACTGGGGGCACAAATATAATATATATATATACGTTTCGCGAGTCATAGGCATAATAATGGCCTCGCTGAAAGTGTCTACAACAGCCATTGCGCCTAAGTTATATGAAATTAAAAAAATATGTGGGTGGTGCAGGATTGAGCCAATATACAAATAAATGTATATTCCCTGCCAGACTTCGGCAAAAAGGTGCTGGCGCCGGACAAAAATGAGGTCCGACTATCCGACCTAAGAACGACAACCATATTTTAACCATATTTATGGTAGACATGTCAATCATTCAATATGGTTACTTAGTTGGTCAATTCTTTGTTCTGTTCTCTATTCTTCGTTAAAACCGGGTTCTAGCCGTAATTTTTAGGATAGAAGCTCGGATTAGCAAAATCATCTGAAAGACAAATTCTAAAGACATTCATTCCGGCCATGGATGTAATCTTAATTAAGTAGCCTTAAGTAAATCGGCTTTTTCTAGTTTTTCTTTCAATTCACCACTATTATGCAGTTGTAAAATCTCCTTTGAGCCAATCATTTCCGTCTTGATGAAGACATTTGGCAGGTGTTAACTGGTAAACGTAGCGAACATATCGGTCAATTCCTCGCCATCTTCACGCAAGTCCATGTTCACCTCATGTGGCTTAGCGTTCAATTCATTGAAAGTTTTTCCCCAACAATATCAGACCGTTGACAGGAATCGGAAATCAGTAGGAGCTCATGTTCCATGATCCAATTGGTCGCTTCTTCAAACCTGTGGCTCATCTTTTGGTAACTTAATGGTGGCTAAAAAATTACGTATTTGTGTAAGTGAAAGCTGGCGATTCTCGGGTTATTTTATATTACCGATACTACCTAGATCGCCAGCTGCGGGGAATGGCAATATTAAGTGGTATGCTCCCTTCATCTCTTGTCAATTGGTTTGAGCATGCTCCCTTCATCTCTTGTCAATTGGTTTGAGCTAGGGATTATAACGATCATTGTCCGAATATGAAAGGTAGGTCGTACTCCAAAGATAAAAGAAAATCAACTTGATGATTTATCCTGGACGAAATTCTATTTGAGCCAGTAAGGACTGACAAATCGTGAAACGTGTTGTTTTAGCCCATATATATACGTCTCGGACTATAGCTATAGGCATAAATAGGAACTCTCTAAAATCTTGTGCGCAATGACTAGATGTATTAAAATTGTCTTTAAAGTTCCTACGTTACATGAAAATTATTACATTTAATCTGTATTATTTGATTTGTGGGGCAGAATATATATATCCATAATCCTATATAAATTATATATAACTTCAAATCAAATAACGTACAAAAAATTGACAAAAATGCCTCGAGCCGGATTCGAACCGACGATCTTATCATTACTAGTGATACGCCTTACCAACTTGGCCATCAAGGCATTTGATGCAAAATCAGAATTTTAAATGCACTGAGTGATAAGAACGAAATAGGTCACGTGACGTCCAAAAAGAGAAAACAAAACGACGATCGTATATTCTCCGGTACAATTATCGGTACAAGATCCAGAGATATACACGTTTATAAATTTCAATGAATGTGCACGGGGAAGGGAATGCTGACACCTCTTGTTTAGTTTAGGTACTATAACGAGAAACGTCTCGTCTCCATATTTTCAGGTTTAAGTGGAGTACTGGTTTTCCCCAGTAAAAACCTGAGAATCTTCCGAATCTCAAAGGCAAAATGGTTTCCCAGTGCGCTCAATTTGAGGGAAATCCGGCTCCGTCGACCTCTGACATGAACAGTTAATATGCCGAGATGCCTGCAACGGGCAAATGTTCAAACTAGTCCTACTTACAAGTAGGTACCCAGGTAGCTACATAGGACTTTAATATGATATATTAGGTCAATGCAGCTCTGTCAGTTTTTATAGGGGGGATACTGGTTCTCATGGGGTTTTCCCGTTGCCCTCATTAGAACTTACATATATTGGTCCAAGTCTAGCAACAATTGGAGATTATTATATTATTAGGTTGAACCAAAAAGGTGTCTATAGATAACCGAATAGGTTTATAAAGGCAATAAATGAATAAATCAATCAATGCCTTTGGTATTAACAATCTGCATCTTTTGCTGCCCCAATGTGCAGGGAAATATAAAGAATCATTTTTATTGGACAGTGGCTTAGAGTCCTGTAGTCCAAGTTAGGTGGCCCCGCGGGCGGCGTTCCAAACGCACCATTTCTTCTTAAACCATACCTCAGTTCAGGAATCTAACAAGACAATTATGTTTATACTATCCATCAGCTGGTGTAGGTTTCCCTAGTAATCACCTGAAACTCTTCCGAGGCTCAAAGGCAGAATGGTTTTCCTACACGCTCAATTAGAGGGAAATCCGGCTCCGTCGCCAATTGATTTGAAATATTTTGTATGCCGAGCTGCCTGTAACTGGCAAATGTTTAAACCTAGTCCTACTCTCTGTATAATTACCTATTTACATAGGACTTTAATATGATTTATTATTATTATCCATCACCTGCCGTGTTTTAGTTTTCCGTTAATACTGGTGATGTTCGGTAATTCACCAGCAGCGTAAAATACAGAATTCAGCGTAAAACACAAAACTAATTGTTCCCGGACCTGAAACGTGTGTTGGCATCAAGACTGCAGTATGGATTCAAAATCAGGATATACAGATAATTGCCAGAGGCTATAGAGATCGATCGTATAGATATCTCTGACCCCTGAAATACCAGCCTTTTCCCGGGGTTTGAAAAAAAAAACCATCTCCGGGCTGATCAACTGAGCGTCCAAAATGGGACAACTGCTTCCACCACATGTAATTGTCAGACAAGACTACATAGTTTTACACACAACACAACCCCTTGCTCTAATCAATTAGGACAATATGAGTAAACTGCAAGACACAGTCATAGACAAACCACTAGTAACAGTTACAACTAAATAGATAAAACGGGAGCTTGTAATTTTGATCATCTTGAGATCATATTTGAATTTTGTTGTGCGCATCCTGGCCTGCCGCACTAAAAAATTCCACACCCCCTTGTGATAATAACTACGCCGAGGAAGGATGCAGCTGCTGTACTTTTCGAAACTATCCACATTTTCCCTTCCCTCCTTTATATATCAAATATCGTCGCGTTATTTTTTTTAGGGGACAAAATAAAAGAAAGAGTGTTATTCTTAGACTCTTAAGCCGGCCCTTAAATTGTTTCCAGACGCTCCGATATTACCGTGTAGTTCTTTGTATTTCATTGAAATTTCAGGGGGAAATAACCATGTATCAACAGAGTAATAACTCAAACTCTTCGGGGTTCTTTTATCAACAGCAGCAGCAACAACAACAACAACAACAACAACAACAGCAGCAGCAGCAGCAGGCTCAAGCTCAAGCTCAGCAGCAGCAGTTTTATAAGAATCAGCAACAACAACAATATGCTCAAAACGGAGGGAACTTTCAAAATCCGTATGTTCAATTACCGGTTCCCAGCCAAAGTGCTTTAAGGGGAACTAACAACAATGCATTTTACAATCAAGGCATGCAATATCAACAACAACCACAGGATCAATTCCAGCAAATGCAGCAAAACTATCTTCCTTACCAGCAGCAACAGCAGCCTCAACCTTTCCAATTCCAACAACCACAACAGCAGCAACAACAACAACCACAGCAACAGGTTGCCCAACCACAACAACAGCAACAACAGATTTCACAAAACAGTGGGTTCTTGCAACCTCCTCCAGTTGTCAGCAGTAACATTGGAAACACTGGAAGCTCTACTCAACAGGCAGACTATGTTCATTTCGAAAGACACCCGGAACACTTTTCTAAGGAAACGTCGGAAAAGGCATCAGCAGTAAAGTTGAAGATCGAGCATTTCTTCAATACTAATGTTGCCCATGCCAAAGAGCGTAATCAACGTCGCGTCCAAACCGAACAGGCGTTGCTTCAAGATCGTGGATCTGAAGAACGTAAGAATCGTCAATTAGCATCCCTTGGTAAAAAGGAATCGGCATTTTTGCGTCTAAGACGTACCAGATTGAGCTTAGATGATTTCACCACCGTCAAAGTTATTGGTAAGGGTGCTTTTGGTGAGGTCAGACTAGTTCAAAAGCGTGACACTGGTAAGATCTACGCCATGAAGACGTTGCTCAAATCTGAAATGTACAAAAAGGATCAACTGGCCCATGTCAAGGCTGAGCGTGACGTGTTGGCTGGTTCCGATTCCCCTTGGGTTGTGTCCTTGTATTATTCCTTCCAGGACTCTCAATATCTCTACTTGATTATGGAGTTCTTGCCAGGTGGTGATCTCATGACAATGCTTATCAAATATGATGTCTTCTCCGAAGATATCACTAGATTTTACATTGCTGAGTGTGTTTTGGCTATTGAGGCCATTCACAAATTGGGCTTCATCCATCGAGATATCAAGCCAGATAACATCTTGATTGACAAGGAAGGCCACATCAAGTTGTCTGATTTCGGTCTTTCCACCGGGTTCCACAAAACCCATGACTCGAATTACTACAAAAAATTGTTGGACAAGGAAAACAACGGCCACCAACCACAGCAACCAGCTAGGAACTCCATGATGGTTGATGCGATCCACTTGACCATTTCTAACCGTCAGCAAATCTCCACCTGGAGAAAGAGTCGTCGTGTTATGGCCTATTCTACTGTTGGTACTCCGGATTACATTGCACCTGAAATCTTCATCCACCAGGGTTATAGTCAAGAATGCGATTGGTGGTCTCTTGGTGCTATCATGTTTGAATGTTTGGTTGGCTGGCCTCCATTCTGTTCTGAAACGCCCCAAGAAACTTACCGTAAGATTCTCAATTGGCAAGAAACACTCCAATTCCCTGATGATATTCATTTGTCGCCAGAGAGTGAAGACCTGATTAGACGGCTGTTGACCAGCGCACCAAATAGACTTGGAAGACAAGGTCCAGATGAAATCAAGGCCCATCCATTTTTCAGAGGCGTTGACTGGAACTCCATTAGAGAGTTCAGCGCTCCATTTATTCCAAAACTATCCTCCATCACAGATACGTCCTACTTCCCAACTGAAGATTTGGATCAAGTACCTGAGCCTCCTCAAGCCTCTGCCCCAAATAGCAACGGCAACGATATTCGCGAGGACCTTCCTTTCATTGGATACACTTTCTCCAGATTCGACTATCTCACAAAGAAGAACGTATTCTAAGCTAAAAAAAAATAGATCTTTTTGCATACTCAGTTAACTGTAGACTGCAGCATTGATTGCCTCGCAGAGCTACCTTTTTTGCTTCTTTTCGGAGAAAAAAGAAGCCGCCGGAGGCGACTTCAATTATCATGTATTATTACTACTTTATTTCTCAGATGGGGGTTGTTGATATCCATACGGATTGTTGGTGCTCCACTTCCACAGATCTTCGCAGGCTTGATCCATGGAAAGCTTGGCTTCCCATTTGAGTTCACTATTAGCACGGATAGGCTTAGCCGTCAGATCCAAGACATCACCGTCTCTTCTACCAGTGACCTCATATGGAAGATCTCTACCGACGGCTTTGGAAAATGCACTAATGACTTCCATAACCGTGGAGCCGTGACCAGTACCGAGATTCCATGCTCTGCAGAACCCTTGTTTGGAGTCAGTCTTGTCGGCATCAGTGACTTCTTCAAGCTTTTGCAAAGCAGCAAGGTGACCCTCGGCAAGGTCAACAACATGAACATAATCTCTGATTGGGGTTCCGTCTCTGGATGGATAGTCGTTTCCAAAAACCATGAGCTTTTCTCTTCTGCCAGTAGCAACCTGTGCAAGGAATGGGAGAAGGTTATTTGGAATTCCTAAGGGATCTTCACCCATCAATCCGGATGGATGTGCACCCATTGGGTTGAAATATCTCAACAGGGCGACCTTCCAGTTGGAATTGGCCTTTGCATAGTCAATCAAGATTTCTTCGATGAAATGCTTGGTCTTGCCGTAAGGAGACATTGGGTCCTTTGGACATTCCTCAGGAATTGGGATCATGCTGTTGTCACCGAATCTGGTCACATCTCCGTACACGGTAGCGGATGATGAGAAAACAATGTTGGAGACGGAACATTCTTCCATCACCTTCAAAAGTGTGACGGTACCACTGACATTTTGGTCATAATAAGCGAGTGGGATTTGAGTCGATTCTCCGACGGCCTTGAGTCCAGCAAAGTGGAGAACTGAGCCAATATCGGCATGTTCTTTGAAAATCTTACGCAAACCGTCGGCATCTCTCAAATCCACTTCATAGAATGGACAAAGAGTGCCGGTGATTTGTTCAATTCTCTTGACAGCTTCGTAGGAAGAATTGGAAAGGTTGTCTGCGATGATTACCTTTCTGCCAGCTTGTAGAAGAGAAACAACCTATATTGAAATTTTGCGGGGGAACTTAGCGACGAACGAATGTAACATTTCCAAAAACCCGACTTCTGAAAACGCTACAATCCGTACAAAGAACCCCGAAAATAGATCCAAAATTAGACTAATGTCCAGCAACCAGCATGATCAAAATATTTTATCTTACAGTGTGGGATCCAATGTAACCGGCACCGCCAGTAACTAAAACTGAACTACAGATAAACAAAGGGAAATTAGTCTCATGAAAACATTAGCTGTGATTGATTGGCGCCGTTACTCACTTGGTCATTACGTGTATCTACGTGCAAACTGAATGGGGTGATAGAAATTGTTACGTGGTATTTGGATGCGGGAGTGAACAGCTATTTATACCTTCCTCGATACCTAGATATTTACGTCTGTAACATAAAATGACAAAAAGCGGCGTACCCCCGAATTACCCGCACCTGCTGATCTTTACCGTTTTGATTGGATTTTTTCCGGTCCAAAAAAAAAAAGTCTCAGTCCTTTCTTTTTTGTTTGTGTGGCATTATTTTCTACTACCCTAACCCTACAGCTTGCATAATTTCTCAAAAAAAAAAACTAATAAAGCCGCACCTAAGACAAAAAAGAGAATTTGGAGAGATCCTCTGGAGCTCCGACCGGGCCGGTAAAGGTAAGGTTTTTCTTTTTTTTCTTTTTTTTTTTTTTTTTCACATATTTTTCCTTTTGATTGGAGCCTTGAAAGAGAACTGAAAACTTCGTTTAACCAATTTGCTGAAAACTGCGTACCGAACAACCTTTTTTACCTACAAATTATACAGAGTGACCAGAATACATACCCGAGAGATTTCCAGAGTTTTTAAAGATGTCAGTTGTTATTGCCTAAGCCTGAAAAAGTGGTAGCTACTTTTTTGGAAAATAACAACTCGGAACAGAAGATATACGCAAACGAAGTAAAGTAAACGAAAACTCTAGAATCAAGATGGCTAAGAAGGCGGTCAAGAAAACGGCCGGCAAGAGCTTGGAAAATTTAAATTTTGCGAGAAAGAATGTGAGATATTTAGACAGCGATTCCTCTGACCTATCAGAGTTATCATCTTCCAGCGAGACTGGCAATGACGAAGACGGTGAAGAGGATGAAACCGATGACGAAAAGCCAGTCAAGATAAACACCGATAATGATGATGATGACGACGATAATGATAACGATGATGATGACGACGATGATAATGACGACGATGAGGACGAGGATGAGGATGAGGATGAGGACGACGAAGAAGACGATGATGATAGTTCTGATTCTGATTCCGACTCTGATTCAGCAATCTTCCGAGGCGGCAGAGGAAAAGCTAAAAAACAACCAAAAAACCAAAAGAAAAAGAAGGAAAAAAAAGAGTTGAAGATCCCCAAACGATTAGATTTATCGGCTTTGAGAGCTAAGAAAGAACAAGAGTCAGCCAAGAACGAGGAGGAACAAACCACTCCAGTGAAAAAGAATCAACATCAATCCTCAGTTGTAGCTCTCGACGAATACGACGAACGGCTGACATTTCCAAGAGCAAATAATTCTGTGGACCAGTCGCAATCTCAACACAACCAACAACCCCAGGAAGACGAGGATGATTATAGTGGGCTGATGCACATATTGGACGACGATGCTGATGATGAAGATAACTTCCTGCTCCAGTCCGAGGACGACGAGGAAGAGGACTTACCAGATTTCGACTATGATGATGATGACCATGATGAGGACAACATTGAACAGTTGGAAGAACAGGCAATTGTCGACGAGTACAGCGATAATAGCAACCATGGAGAGGATCTCTTTTCCAATGCATCTTCGCCAACCCCTTACATGGCACCGCAATATGGCTATTCGGATGATGACGACGAGTCGGATGCTGACATATACTTCACTGACGACTTCTTTGAACCCGCTCCTGCTTCAAATGCAATGGTCACATCCAGACCCGGTAGCAGAGATGCTTCTGAAGAAGATGATGATTCGTATCTGTGGTCTTATTTCTTCTCATCTGGAGACGGTAGTGACGATGACGAGGATCAGCAACGACCCAGCTCCCGAAATACCAACTATGGCCCAGACGAAGATTATCTTTCTGGTGATTCCACTGACGAGGACCTCACGCTGCCTCCGCGATCGCATCGAAAGGCGGTGGGAAGTCGGGCCACAGAAGTGCTGTCTTCGTCCAATACCGCCTCTCGACCTCCAATCCTTGGATCCTGGGTCATGTCATCTGAACGTCCATTCGGAATCATCGACGGGCTGTCTACTCGAACACTCAGTCCACCAGATGATGATGATGACGCTGAGGATGATTGCGACTACTTTGAAAGCGCGGCCAACAACAATCAAAGGAAAAAGAGCAACTCGCGTAAGAGAGGCTATAGCCAGTCCAATGGAGATTCGATCACCCACCACAGTGACAGCGAGGTGAGCGAAATTGCATTGGATGAATTTATTTATACGTCGGATTTGGATGAAAACCAGTCGGATTACAACGAAGACCTCTCTGCGACTCCAAATGGAGTTCCCTTGTCAGCATTCCGTAACCGTGGAATCACTTCTACTGCATCTCCCTATCCAAGTTATAATCGACGACCATCCGGATCCGAGAGACCGTCTAAGAGGCAATATAACTCGAGCGAAGTTGTTATCACTCCTGTGCGCTCCGTCAATCGTAAGATGAAGCGTCGTAAGAAGCAACACAAGACATCCCGTCACGATAACCCTGATCCAAAGGACGATAACTCACAGGGTGTGGACCTCATAGATGAATTAGTCGAGATAGGTGCGCTCAGTCCACTTTTCTCGGGTATATCTTAAATCCTTCACCGACCCAATCATTTCCTATATAACTGCATCATATATTAATAATATTATTATATTCTGTTTTTGATTCGTGATCAAATTCACAAGGTGATCAATTATTGTAATTTTCAAAAAGTGGGGTAAGATAGGTGAAAAAAAAAAAAAGCTTTTGGAGTGAATTCATCAAGTGTATAAAAGGATGATTTAAATACATTACTTACACCAATGGGGTGAGTCGGCTAGAAAGCTGGAGCTGGGTCTTGACAGTGTTAGACAGGTAAACAACCATTAGAACGTCTTGGAGATGGGAATTAAACAGCTTTTCCAATCGGTTGCCAGAAACAGAAGGAACGAGCGCTAAATTTTTAAGCAAGAACTTGCCAATGGCAGCCGAGCCTTGTTGGTTGCCGGAAATAACATCATTAACATAGGCGGATACTCTCTCTAACATCTCAATAACTTCAACAATTGAGTCCTCCAAAATCTTCATGTCACTAGTAAGGTCAACGGTTCGATCTTCCTTATCTCTGGCTTGATCTATAACGTCGAGAGCTCTGGTTTCGGCATCAGAATATCGGACCTCGTTAGGAATTGGAACAAACAAGCAGTTGCCGGCAGTTTTGTCGCTGACACCGACTGGAGAAGAAGTGTAAGTTCTAACGTCAATATCACTCAAAGCGTCTCCAGTTTGAACGGTCAAGTGAATGGCCGGATATGGGTAGGTTCCTTCAGATTGAGAGTAAAAGTCATGCATTAATCCACTCAAATTGTTGAGCTCTGAAGAGGTAGCATACCATCCTAAAATCACATCCTTTGGATTGGCCTTCTTGTGTAAATTGTACATGGTTCGATTGTAGTCTACACCAACCACAACCTGATCATCGGTTTCATCATGTGGGACGGCGTATGCACTTTTGATTTCAACTTCTAATCCGTCTTCTGATCGCACACCTAATAAGGTACCAATAACTCGTTGTTGTTCAGTTTTGTGTCTAATAGCGTGGTCGAGGACTTGGAAAAGTGCTTGTGCCTGGATCACGACATTGATAGGTGAGGAGATAGTTGCAACTCCTGAAGTAGATGCTCCAGCTGGTCGAGCAAGGTGTAAACTGGAATCAGTCATTGCTTTATAAGGTCAATAATTCCAAAAATGAGTTAAGGTGAGGGCGTTTTTTGTGATGGATGTGAAATTTTGTCGAAATTTTCCTGTCTGCGTAAATGTCGTCATGCTCTGCCTGGCTGAGAAAAACTACAAAACAGCGTACTTCGGAATGCCGACTCCGACACCGGCAACTCGGCATCGGAGGATTCACATCATTTTGTGTGTGTGATAGGATAAAGGGCTCTCCGCATTATCATAAGCATCACACAACCAGGCTAAGATTAATTTTGGATCGGACAGCAATTGAAGGGAAAATGACTTTGCGCCGGATTTTGAAGCAAAGCCATAACGCCACTAAAGTTGGGAAAAGGTTCCTTTTTGGGAGTGCACATAGTGCAAAAGGAGGAGGGCTTAGGCAAAGATTCCAGGCCGCAGTTCCTCCTCCACCGAGCTCATTGCCGAAACGCAAGCCAAATTCTGGCGGTGATATCCCGCCACCTGGTAAATGGGCCAAAAGAATTGTAGTAGTTGGCTCTACGGCTTTGGTTCTTTATGGATATGACAGAATCTTCCATGCCTCGGCATTTGCTAGATCATTTCGTTGTGTGTACGATCTCTTGATTGTCGGGTTGGATTACAAGTTCAATTTCGTCGAAGGAAAAGACATTGAGGCATTGCATGAACGCAGCGCTGAAAGAATCTATCAACTGATGATCAATAACAAGGGGCTCTATATTAAGATGGGCCAAGCAGTTGCAATCCAATCGGGTATATTCCCCCCAGTTTTCCAGGATAAGTTTGCCAAACTGTTTGATGCAGCACCCCAAGATTCTTGGGCAACTGTTGAAAATGTGCTTACGGAGGAATACAAGGAGCCCCCAGATCAATTCTTTGATTTCATTAATCATCGAGCAATCGCAAGTGCCAGTATTGCCCAAGTCCATCAGGCTCGATTAAAGAATGGAGTGCCGGTCGCAGTTAAGATCCAGCATGCTGATTTGTCTAAACAAGTGTGGTGGGATCTCACAGCATACAAATGGATCATGTGGTTTTATGAGCGGTATTTGTTCCACCTGCCCATCTATTTTGTTGTGGACCACATATGTGATCGACTCTCACGGGAGGTCAACTTTGAATATGAAGTGGAGAATTCTGAAAGATTGAGAAAGCTTATTGAACAAGAAAAGAGTCTTTCCGATAATGACATTCATATACCTAAAGTTTACCCAGAATTGTCCACCAGCAGAGTAATTGTAAGCGAGTGGATTGATGGTGTGTCCTTGAACAAGCCTAAGGAATTGGAAAAGCAAAATTATGACACTGGCAGGGCAATTTCAACTATAATGAAGTTATACGGCCTTCAGATGTTTGACTGGGGGCATGTCCATTGCGACCCACACCCTGGTAA
This sequence comes from Blastobotrys serpentis, assembly GCA_003705695.2. Taxonomy (NCBI): domain Eukaryota; kingdom Fungi; phylum Ascomycota; class Dipodascomycetes; order Dipodascales; family Trichomonascaceae; genus Blastobotrys; species Blastobotrys serpentis. Next base: position 51,742 of record PPJG02000043.1, read on the forward strand.
TATCATTCTACGGAAGTTGAGCAATGGTAAACAACACACTGTGCTCGTTGACCATGGGTTGTACATCGAGGAAAATTCGAAGTTCATTCAACAGTATTGTACTCTATGGGAGGCAGCAGTTTTGGGAAATGTGAACGAACTCAACCAGGTAACGGAAGAGTGGGGATTTGGTGATAGTGAAATCACTTCCTCGCTGGTGGTGCAGTCATTTCACACGGCTGGAGGAAAAAAGGCGGCTGCCCTCCATGGTAGAACCAAACGGTTCGATCCGGATCAAGAAACAGCGGACTCTCATGAAGAATTTGAAAAGCAAAAGGAAATTAAGGAGCGATTTCAAAACTTTTTCAAAGATACCACTAGAATACCTCTTGAATTGGTTTTCCTCGGAAGAACCATGAGAATTTTACAGGGATTAAATAAGAAATTTGGTTCTCCAGTGAATCGAATTAAAGTGTTCGCCAAGGCGGCAACTAAATCTCTAGATAAGACAAGATATCCGTCCTGGTCCGGCAAGATCTTCAAGTTGAAAGACAGTATTGTATTCTGGTCAGTGATTGCCGTATCTGATATTTGGTTCATATTAATTAGGCTCCGTCAAACGGTCTGTCGAGCTCTTGGATTTGGCGTTCGCGGTGTCGAAGATGTCTTGGAGGATCAAATTCGAAAGTCTGCTGAAGAATTAGGCTTCGATCTTGAAGGATTAGAATCCTTAGATGATATTTGATAAATTATTTTACGTACTGCATCATGTATAACTTAAGAGAGAGTTATTTATTTCAAGTTTGTCCTCCAGCATCAGTGTCAATTTTTTATTGTTCTTTTGAAACTCTTAACGATTGGTATTTCTCATCTGTATCAGGATATGTAGATATGCGTCCCAGCAATTGATGTTTCATATGTAGATAAGAAATTTAAAGTAAATCAAGCAATAGGTTGGTTTTCTGCTGTTACTGTCTTTATACCGGGGGAAGTTTCAACTTTTGTAACCAATTTAATTTCTGGAGATGATTTGATTACAACAACGTCGGGATTTTCTGACGCAACTGTTGAATTGCTTTCATCGGGCGAATGCAGTGAGTTTCCGGTAGCATTTCCTATTGGAGAAGTGACATCGGAGGTTTTGTTTCCATGGATGTCCTTGCTGGTATTTTTGGCATTTCCGTGACTGCCCGTTCTATTATTGTGATTCAGTTCATCAATGGATGACATATCTGGAACAGTGGTATTCATAGATGGTTCTGCAGAACGAGACATAGTAGTAGAAGTTAAATTCGTGGGAGTAGCAAGAAGGGTGCTTGTTGAAGTACCATCTTCAACATCCACATTGTTTTGGGGAGCAGCTACAGCAAATGCAACAAAACTAGCATAGGCAAAAAGGATAGCAATGAAATTCATTCTGAAGTTTTAGTTTTGATAGGTAAATTGTGTGTAGGAGTAATGAGCTTTAATCACTTAATATAAAGATTGAATCACAAAGAAAAAGAGCGATAATGAAATATATATATTCCACAATGCCATCTAATACGGCATATTTTATTATTCCATTTACATCTTTAAACTTCTGTAAGGATTTATTCAATTTTTTTATGTATGTCACCAAAAGCCCTTAGACTTAGACGTTAGCTCATACACTACTACGTTGAGGTTATACTGTCATTACAGTGATGAACTGATTATTCTTCAATGAGGGATTTTGTTCAATTACCACTGCTGCATTTTGGTATTTTTCATCTTATTGAATTCTTCGCCTTGCATATTGCGGGACTACGGTTAAGAATCAACTGAAAAATACATGACAAAGAATTTTAGAACAATACTAGATTTATCGGTTTTCCCCAGGGGTTTAACGATTGCCGCAAACTTGTAAGGGGTGACTTAAGATGTTTGGGGGTTATAAACTTCTTAAACTTATGTTATGAATTACCGTATGGATCAATCTCTATCGTCGTTTTGTCCTTTATTTTAAAACGCAGGGGGTTATAGGTATCATAGACAAGGCAAAAATGGAATGACATTGGTCCTAGCAGTAGTTCTTTAGCATAAATTTGTCTTTATCCGCAACAAACAAACAAAATTATGCATTGTGTCAATAAATTGATTAAATACTCTTTCAATAGGAATATTAATAACTGCAGTTGAAAGACAATACTAGTAAACGGTATTGCAATACATATTTCGGCATGAAAGTTCATCGCTAAATAGAGCGGTCGCTGCGAAGCTTCAGTAGTAATATGTGCCTGTTTCAACTCAATTACAATAGAAAATGAACCAACAATTATATGCAAGGCATGAGTCTGATTCGGAAAGATTATTTAGCTAGTTGACTGACTAAATCTGTTACAATGAAAATTAAGATTACTGATAATCCTGCAGTTGTATCATCACCCAAAAAGGAAGGATATAGATGACTCAATTGGACAGGGTTACTATTATTATCATGAACTATACAACCATATACTCATTTATTAAAGGGAATAATTTTCTTCGAGATGGAAGAAGCACATAAATTAATTTGTGATTACATAATCTTCTTATTATGTGGAATTTTGGTGTTATTATCACTTCCCATCGTAGGTGAATGTAACAATACCACCGGGCCGATGTTAAATTCATGGCCAACTCATGATCAGCTTTCTGCCCCAGATAATCGAGCTCTAAATAGAAAGGCACTGAACAATGCGGTTCTCGAGGCTTTCTTTGACATTTTCATTTTTGTTGGCCATTGAAGCAGCAAAAGTCCGAGGCGTTCATCCGGATAGTGAGTAATATTTGTGGCATTGACACGTAAAACACGCAACAAGTTACAGGGGTACTAACGTGTGGGATAGAACAAGAATTATATAAACCAGACTCCAATAATGAATGGAGATGTTTGAATAGCCCGGAGGTCGTAATTTCATTCGACCAGGTGAATGATGACTACTGCGACTGCCCGGATGGGAGTGATGAACCAGGCACTTCAGCTTGTAATAACGGCCAGTTCTATTGTGAAAATAAAGGACATATTCCGAGCTATATCCCTTCGTCCAGAGTGAATGATGGAATCTGCGACTATGACCTTTGCTGCGATGGCTCAGACGAGGCTGGGTTAGAATATGTCAACTGTCCCGACAGATGTGCGGAAATCCATGCAGACTATCTTGCCAAAAAGAAAGCCCACAGAGAAAAAATCTCTGCAGGATTAAAGGCGCAGAGTGTGTTGATCCAAAAGGCAGAGGAATTGGTTGATCGACTGAAGAAGGATATAATTGCTACTGAGAAACAGTTAGATAGTAAGCAACAGGCCTTGCTGAATCACCAAAAATCATTAGAGGATGCCATTGCCGAGGATCGTGAAAAGAAATTACAAAGTGGTCTATCCGAAGAGTCACTTGATCTCCCAGAAGAACTTGCAGAGGGTGTTAATAAGTTGAAAAAGGTCCTCGATGAGCAAGATTATGAAATGGAAATGGCCAGAAAACTAAAAGCCCAGTATGATGAACTCGGCGGAGTGATGGATAGATTGAAAGCCGGCTACAACCCTAACTTCAACGATCCAGCCGTCAAAGAAGCATTGAGAAACTGGGATGAAATGAAATCACGAGATGAGCTTGCTGCTCGTACCTTTGAAGGTTACGGTAAAGAAATTAGAAGGGTTGTTGCAGAAATTGAGCAGTACAGACCTAGTATCATTGAACAGGGGGCATACTCTTCTGGAATTTTACCACCATTCATTCAAGATAAATTGCATCAATTCAGAGATTACCTCATAGATAATGGCCTGTTAGCCGATACTAGGGCTGCAAACGGTGACTCTGGTAACTCTGAACCTGAGGCTATCCGAGCTGCTAGAGTTAGGGTTGAAAAGGTGACTGAAGAAATTAGTGAGCTAAAGAAGAAGATCGACGAAGGTATGAAGGACCTTGAAAATAATTACGGTCATAAGGATGTCTTAAGAGCCCTGAAGGATGTATGTGTCACGAACAAAATTGGTGAATACGATTACCAAGTGTGCTTTTTCCAAAGTTCTTCTCAAGATGGCAATGGCCATCACTCTAGCCTTGGTTCGTATAAACACGTGGAAATCAGAGATGACGGTACCTTCCTTATGGCTTTTGATAACGGCAGCAGATGCTGGAATGGTCCAATTAGAAAGTCTTTTGTTGAAATGGAATGCGGCGCCAAGAATGAAATTTTGACAGTTTCCGAACCTGAAAAATGCGAGTATTTCTTTAAAATGACCACCCCCGCTGCCTGTAAGGACGATGATTCCGATGAAGAACAAATTGTGCATGATGAGCTGTGAGTAATATCGTTTGTAAACAAATAAATGCGCACAATCACGTTTCTCTACTTTTAAACCTCCTGCATCATCATATCTAAAATACGTAGTCGTAGATTGTTGTCATGGTAACAAAACTACGTACTGATCAAAAGACACTTCCACGATTTGATATACTGATTTCATTAACCTAGACACAATATATAGCACCACTATTCTAGTAATTTTCAATTGTATAGTCTTTGATTTGAATTCTAAAGCCAAATCTCAGAGCTGTACCGCATTCCAACCAATTGTTACTGGACTATTGCTATCTTTTGAACAGAAAACGGTATGGTGTTGAACCACGGTTATCAGTTGTGTATTCTGTCTGTGTATGGCATATGAATGTGGTTTCATTTCTCAATTACTCTGAGTCGTATCTACAGTCTATCAGAAGGTGTAGAGTTAGCCTTCCCCTGAGAATGGCACGGCTGAAATCGGACCGGTGAAAAAAAAAAAAAAAGGAAAATCTCTCGACGACCTCGGATTAGATCAATATTGTTAAAAATAATTATATCTCTGATCAAAAATGCAGAATACATTATTTGAATTGTGTAGTTTCAAGATCGAGCCATTAGAAAAAACCAGCTACATTGAGAAGCTGAATGAAATTCTGAAATCTGAAATTCCTGCAACCATTACAACGAAGGACATCGAGATTGCAGCGGAAATCGAGAAAAAGATTAATGAAGGAACAATTGGTGAAAATGATGAAGTGGCAGTTGATGATGGGGGTGATACAGGAACGACGCCATTGCACAGAATTTGTGAAAGTTTAAATGAAGATAGCGATGAAAAGGTAATCGACATTGCCGGTGAAATGATAGATATCCTTTTCCAATTTGGAGGAATCTGGATGATTATAGATGATAATAATGAAACCCCAGGATGCATTGCACTCCGCAAGAAGCTCCCAAAATGCATCTATGATAAGTTTGTTATGGCAGGGGTCAGATCTGAAGTATTTCTGAGGAAAATGACAGAAGATGTAGAGGAGCCTGCTGAGCCTGCTGAAGAGGAGAATGATAACAACGCTCCGGAGCTTGTATCGGAGAAGGGTGGAGACACTGCATCGGATCAAAATGCCTATTTGAAATCAGATTTAGAATACACCGACCATACGTTATTGACCCGAAAGAACCAAGATGGGGTCATGATGGACTGGGAAGAGCCAATTATGAAACGCAGCGCCGAATTGCTATCACAATCTAAGGAAGAGGGCGGAGTTGTGTTAAATATTGGTTTTGGCATGGGAATTATTGATACCTATCTTCAGAAATCAAACCCTAAAAAGCATTACATCAGCGAAGCCCATCCTGCTGTTCTGAAGAAAATGAGAGAGGATGGTTGGTTTGATAAGCCCAACGTGATTGTATTAGAAGGTAGATGGCAAGACACTGTTCCTAACCTGTTATCCGAAGGTGTTTTCTTCGATGGTATTTATTATGACACCTTTTCTGAGCACTACCAAGACTTGGTGGATCTCTTTGATTCTGTCGTCGGTTTGCTCTCCCCGAGTGGTACATTTTCATATTTCAATGGACTTGGAGCTGACCGTCAAATCTGCTACGATGTCTACATGCAGGTCATTGAGGTGGATTTGGCAGACTATGGTTTACAAGTGACTTTTGAAAACATTCCTATTGAAGGTGACAATTGGGAAGGTGTTAGAAAGCAATATTGGGCTCTGAAAGAGTATAAGCTCCCTATAATCAAGTTCATGGATATGTAATGCGATGATATTACGATGTGGAATAGACTCTATCAGATTATTAATTTTTAGTACTCGAATAATTCTATCACTGCTCCTAGAGTAATTATGCTCTTTCTATGCAGTTATTTTGTAGGAATGGAAAAGTAAGATTCCTGGGGCCTTGCAGAGACCCTTTTTGCTTCCTTCAGGCAAGGAAACGGAGCCGCCTGTGTTGCCGTTCTTACTTTCTTGAACGGCAGAGGAAATCATATATAAATTATACATAACGGTGTTGTGTGATGACATTCGTCGATCGTTTATTGGATCTCCCATCGTACATTTCGTATTGGTCGTAAATGACCAAAACGGAACTTCTATCAATACGAACAAATATGATTAAATTTCTTCCTCCTACACCAAGAAAGAATCTATACGATAGATAACTTATATTTCCCGATGAAACACGAAGAATCGGCCTATAACTCGTAATAATAATACTAAATCAACCTGTCGGCGTCGGAATGCCGTATTCCGACCGTTTCCCTCGCGTTAGGTGATTATGCCCAGGGGAGAAACAGGAATGTTTAAGTGGTAAGTGGACCGATTTTTTTTTTTTTTTTTTTTCAATATTCCAACCCCTGTAATTATATAAAGTTCTCGACATTTGCACATTTAAATTTTTCAAAAGAGAAAAAACACATAAAAATGGGCTTAATTAGAGATATTGGGTCCTTGGAGGTCGTTCAACAAGTCTCCGGATATTTGTCCTCCCTCCCACTCTACCAATCAATTCCATTGGTTATTGGAGTTCTCCTATCCGTGATCGCCTTCATTAACATATTCTGGCAATTAGTGATCCTGCCATTGCGTCCAAACCGCGTTCCTCTTGTCTTCCATATCTTCCCATGGATCGGATCAACTGTCGAGTATGGTATGCAACCATACAAGTTCTTCGAGAAGAACAGAAGAAAATATGGTGACAACTTTTCATTTATCATGTGTGGTCGTGTCATGACGGTTTGTATTGGACCAAAGGGTCATGAATTTGTGTTTAATTCTAAGCTTCAAGACGTTTCCGCAGAAGAAGCTTATAAGCATCTGACTACTCCAGTGTTCGGAGAAGGTGTTGTGTATGATTGTCCAAATCACCGATTAATGGAACAAAAGAAGTTCGCTAAGGATGCACTTACCAAGGAGGCATTCAAGGGTTACGTTCCAAAAATTGCTGAAGAAGTTGAAAATCTGATCGCTACTAGTGAAAACTATCAAAACGGTGACAAAAACAAGATGATGGGTAAGGCTGACCTTCTTGAAGCCAACCCTGAATTGACCATATATACTGCTTCCAGATCCCTCTTGGGTGATGAAATCCGTGCAAAATTCTCTAAACGAACCGCGGAACTTTACTCTGATCTTGACAAGGGTTTCAAGCCAATCAACTTTGTCTTCCCAAATCTTCCTCTGCCCCACTACTGGGCTCGTGATAAGGCTCAGCAGCAAATCTCTGATCAATATATGGAAGTTATTTCTAGACGTCGACGTGATAATGATATTGGTAACCGTGATTTGATCGATGCAATTATGAAGAATGGTACTTATAAGGACGGTATTGCTATGACAGATCGCCAAATCTCCCATCTTTTGATTGGTATCTTGATGGGGGGTCAGCACACTTCTTCGTCTATCTCCGCTTGGTCTATGTTGCATATGGCTGAAAACCCAGATTTGATTGAAAAGGCTTACCAGGAACAAGTTGAGGTTTGTGGTCTTGATGAAAACGGAAACATCAACCCTCTTTCCTATGACAAGCTCCAAGAAATGCCAATTATCAACTCTATTATCAAAGAATCTCTCCGTATCCACTCTCCTCTCCACTCTATCTTCAGAAAAGTCATGAACCCTCTCCCTGTTCCTGGCACTGATTACATTGTTCCTCCTGGTCACTATGTCATGGTTTCTCCTGGTTACACTCACATGGATTCAAACTACTTCAAAGATCCATCCAAGTACGACTACACCCGTTGGACCCAAAAGGAACAAGCAGCTGAAGCTACTGCTAACAAGGATAAAGATGAGTCTACTGTTGATTACGGATTTGGTGCAGTCTCTAAGGGTGTTTCTTCTCCATATTTACCATTTGGTGGTGGCCGTCACAGATGCATTGGTGAGCAATTCGCTTATGTCCAATTGGGAACTATTCTTTCTACTTTTGTGAGAAAGCTCAAGTGGACTTTCCCAGAAGGCCGAAAGCTTCCTGAGGTTGATTACGAATCCATGGTTACCTTGCCTAAGGACCCAGCTGAAATTGTCTGGTCCATTAGACAGTAGATAATGCTAATGTATATTTAGACTAATTATTAATATTTCTCAATTATCATGAATCAGTTAGTTAAATGTTTATTATTATTAAGCTTCGTCTTTTTTGTCTATATTTTGAACATAATAAATAATTTTATACTAATTTGTACACCTTTCGACAAATAAAGAAAAAGATAAATGCAAAGACTAAAAGACCACCGCAGATGCCCCAAAACCACCATAAGGTTGGAATATCCTGGCCAGGCACCAAAACGTTCATACCCCATAAACCAGTAACGATATTCATAGGCAGTACAATGGTACCCAAGACGGTAATTCTTCCCAAGACATCATTCATGTCATTATTAACCCTGGTCATGTCGATGTTTATTTGAGCCAAGTAATTCGAATGAGATCTTGCCAACAATTTTTCGTAGTGATTCAAAGATTGAACCATTGTAACAATGTGATCCTGAATGTCCCCGAGGTATAGTCCAATTTCTGATTTTGGAGCAACGTCCCACATTTCATTACAACGTTTAGAAAACCCTTTGATGACATCAGCCTTGGATCCCAATAATCTCAATAAACTCATCACTCTTTTACGACATTCACCAATTCGTCGTAACATGTCGCCTTTTTCCTTCCACTGTTTTGTTGTCGAACCACTTGAGGACGATGAAGACGACGCAGCCGAATTGGAGTCGTCATCGTCATCGCTCTCGTCATCATCAGTATCACCAGAATGCATTTTTAATATTTCATCTTCAATCGCATTGACTTCATCTTCAATTGCTTCAATCATTGGTGCAAACCCATCCGTGACATCATCGATGAGTGCATAGGAGATCCAATCGGACGAAACTGTTATATAATCGCGTAAAAGACGAGCTCGGCGTCTGACATTGATCGGATGGGGTGTTGGCGAAAAGTGAAAGGTTATTACGCCTTCATGGAACACCAATATGTACATATTTAACGGCTTAAGCTCGCTAGAACGGGCCTTTGACCTTTGACGCTTCCGTTTCTCCCTGTTGCTGGACGTGGACTTTGTGCTGTTCGTGCTGTTCTTGCGACGTCGAAGGTTTTCATTTTGCGAAAGCTCAGAATATCCATTAGCACCTTGTTTCAACTTGGTAGTGGATGACATTTTGTGGATTGATTTTGCTCGTTCACGTTCTTTTGCTTTTGATTTTTCTCGTTCCCAGTTCATGTCAATCGAGGTAAAACAGACAAGATAGTAATTTCTGAAAAGTTCAATCTTCTCTCTACTTTCTCCAAGGAAAATGTCCTCTGTGGTCAACGGATGGATTCCGAATGTCTTACTCAAGACCTTCATCTCTTCTTCGCTTGGGTCCATTACATTCAGCCAAAACGGTGCTTGTTCAGTTGTCGAATTTGTTGGCGTTGCTGCGGCAGTTGATGGTTGAGCTTGAGCTTGCCCTGCTGCCAGATTAGAGGTTGAATACGATCTAGTCGGTTGTAGGGATGATTTTGATTTTTTCTTCAAATTTTCAACAGGAGACTCATTTCTTGAACCCGGGGCATTCGTACCGGCTGGGGTGCGTGATCTTGATGGAGGCTGCTGCTGCTGGGGTTCCACATGTCCATTATTATTATTTCCCGCATCTGGCAAACCGGAGACTGGGGTTGCACCTCGAGCAGGAGGATGGCCAATTTCGATCCCCAAATCCTCCAGGCCATTGCCACTTTGTGAACGGGCAGCTCTGGTTGGCTGGGTTGCATTGGGGAATTTTGGAGGGAACAAATCGGCAAATGTCTGTCCAGATTGAAGCAGTCCTGAAATGCTGGGGGAATGGATGGTGTTGTCCATATCTTCTCTAAAATAGGTAAATCTCAGTTGAGCGGAGCCCTTCCATTGTGGATACTGTGGCTGCTGTTTGTTCTTTTTCACATTTTTGGCCCAAGGCACAATTCTGTGCGGGCGCAGACGACCTTCTAAATCCGTTTCGTTTTCGATATGTGCCTGTTGGTATTGGCCTGGAGACTCAAACCCATCCATATCGCTTTCCACACCAAAAGTTACAGTCTCTTTCATTTCCTCTTCTGCGTATTCGTTGAGAATTGCCAGATCAGGCCACATCTTGCTTTCGCCTGTATAGGAGTCCACTTCTCTTGGTGAGTCCAAGGGGAAACAGACATCGTCCAGTGACGAACTGTCTGAGGATCGTCTGGAGCTTGGATTTGAGCGAGGAACCGGTTCGTCATCACTCAACAAAAAGTTATTCCCAGTATTATATATCCCCTCGTCATCATCCATCGTTATAGCAAAGGAATCGGCGCCGTTAACTCCATCGGTGATTGTGCTATACTCCATGTTGTTGGCGCTTTCGTTAGGATCAGTTTGTCTGGGTGACAGCAATGGTACATTGGACAAAGAGCTACGTCGTCTGATCCATCGCTCAACTCTTGGGTTAGTGGTGGAGGTGTTTGGTTGAGCATAACTCTGTGACCTGGGTTGTTGATCAAAGTGATAGTCATTGAATTTCTTATTGTGGTTGTTGGCCAACAACCGTCTGGCGGAGAACTCATGGCCAGTTCCATATTGATGTGGTTGTTGCGATGGGCTAGAAGTCACAGCGGCCACTGATTTGGCCCTAGACTTATCATAGGCAGATGGGCGTCTATGGTCCATCAAGTCGGCAGTATCAACAGAGGAAACGGATCCTCCTCGTTCAAAGTGTGGCGGATAGCTCTCTCCAGCAGCCCCAGTATTATCCTCAGAGGAGAACCTCTCGTAGTAGCTACTTCTGTGGGGAGCAGCAGCTGCGGAGGCGGGTTGATGTTGATGTTGTTGCGTCGTAGAAGAAGAAGGAGGGGCCAAACTTGAACCTCTACGGATCTCTTCAGGAGAGCTCCCGTGAGGTTCCACAGGTACTACATGAGAGAAAGTGGCTCGTCTTGGTCGGCTCTTCTTTTTGTTATTGGGCATTTTGACAATATCCCTGCGTTTGTTATCAAGGACCAAATCAAGTGAAAAGTTTCAAAAGTGGCTGGTTGATCTGGTCCAGGATTGTCATTGTCTTGCTACATTCTTGCGTCGCGGGCTGCAGCCAAACCTTGGCTCGCCTCTGTCGGACCGGCGGGCCAAATCAGGCAACGATGTGTTAAAATGCGGAAAATCAAGTCCGAGAAGAACTCCGCAGGACAGAACTTGCAAATTGTGAGAACTGAAAAATTGAGAGAATTCAAGTTGAGTAGATATATATATATGTATGTATGTGTTTGTGTTGCAAGCTGAATAGTTTGTGATCCAAACGTTGAGAATAAGATGATCTGACGTTAGAACTGATATGGGAATTTCACAAACACTCACAGTGATATGTAGCGGTTAAATATAGAGAGATATAGAGATAGATAGATATATACCTCCACAATACCTTTTTCTACCTGATATTAACCAAAGGTTGTTGTTCGGTGGGGGGTTTACAACTTTCCGAAACTGTGGCCCGGTTAGTGCGAAAACAGACGACCTGTTTAAGGAACAAACTTCAATAAAAATACCCAATAATATGCATTATTCTACTTAATGTTCTATTCCGTGACTTCGTTAGTTGTAAAAGGCTTCGCGAAGAGCGTCAGTGGTTTCCTTGACCAAACGCTTACCTTGGGTCAAGCAATCGTCCATAGCCATGACTGGATGAGGCATACCTGGATAGATTGTAAGGTTGGTTTCAACACCAGCGTCCTTAAGCTTAGCGGCATATTGAACACCTTCAGTTCTCAAGACGTCGCATTCACCGCAGGCAATGAAGGCAGGTGGGACATTCTTGAAGGATTCGGCTGGATAGAAGATTGGAGAGGCCTCTGGGTTGGTCAAGTCCTCCTTCTTTGGCAAGTACAAGTTTCTGTACCAAACCATCTTGCCTCTTGGCAATTGTGGGGTGTGTTCGAATTCCTTGTAGGAGAGGTGAGAGTCGACATCAGCGGTGTTGTCACAGACTGGGACAACCAAGAGCTGGTAGACGAGTGGTGGGTAGGACACGGAAGTGTCGTTAGCATATTTGTGGGTCAAGGTAGCAGAGATGTTACCACCAGCGGAGGAACCGGCAACAGCGACCTTCTTTGGGTTGATTCCAAGGTCAGCAGCGTTCTTGTAGGCCCACAAAAGAGCTTCGTAAGAGTCTTCAATGGCAGCTGGGAATGGGTGTTCTGGGGCCATACGATAGTCGACAGAGATGACAACACTCTTGGACCATTCGCAAACGTGGGTACAGAAGGAGTTTTCGGTGTTGATGTTACCCAAAACCCATCCACCTCCGTGGAACCAAAGGGTACATGGCCATCCCTCAGCTGGGGCTTCGCCCTTTGGAGTGAAAATTCTGACAGGAACAGTTGGTTGTCCCTTGTACACTTCACGTGGGACTTGGACGTCCTTGGTGGAGGCAACTTCAAGAAGTGGGGATTGACCAGGCATGACGTTTCCACCAGCTCTGACTTCGTCCAATGGGACCAAGTGGGTGTAAAGAAGGCACTTGCCTTGTGCAGGAGAAAGGTTCTTTTCGAAGAACTCGACGTATTCTGGGTCGAGACGGCTCTTGACGCTTGGGTCAATGACAAATGGAGGTTCTGGAAGTTCTTGTGTGGACATTTTCGTTATAATAGTGATGCTTAGTGAAAATTGGATTTTACCCCAGACAATTCGTCCTTATTTATACGGCCCTGAGGGGGTTTCTCCAATGGCGGAGGCCTGGGGTGGGATACTCATGTCACGGAGGGGGTCTGGCGGAGGAGGGGGTTATTTCATCCTTTGGTGGGGGAATCGGAAAATCCCACCCAGTCTGCGGGGGAGCCAACCCCTGCGGGAAAAGTATAAATATGGAGACGGCCCCCGACAGTTGCATTGTTTGATAATTACAAATTCCTTGCATATAAAATTCAATCACAATGTCCAGACAACAAGTTTTGACCGAAAACGCCCCAGCTCCTATCCCAGTCCTTTCCCAAGCCCTCATCCACAACGGCGTTGTCTACTGCTCCGGCCAAACTGGTGTTGACCCAAAGACCGGCAAGATGGTCGAAGGTGACATTCAAGCCAGAACTAGACAAGTCTTGGAAAACCTCTCTGCTGTCTGCAAGGCTGCTGGTTCCTCCATGGACTACGCCCTTAAGGTCAATGTCTTCCTTACCGACATGTCCAACTTCGCCGCCGTCAACGAAATCTACGGCCAATACTTCAAGGACCCAAAGCCAGTTCGTACCTGCGTTGCCGTCCACCAACTCCCTCTTGGCACTGACGTCGAAATTGAAATGTCCGCTGTCTTGCCAAACTAAGTAATTTATTGTGAAATATATTAGTTTTTCGATGCATTTGCTATTACTGTTATTCTACCACCGCTGCTTTCCACAAGTCAGAGTTATCTAGATAATTGCTTCGTCCCTGATGAATTGTCCGCTGTCTGGCCAAACTCGGCAAGATATTGTGAAATATGTTAGCTTTTTTCAATGCCTATTTTTTTCACCACTATTTATAACAACAGTTCTCCACAAACCGGAGCTACCGAGAGATATTTGCCCTTTTCTCGGAGAAATGCAAGCTCCAACGTCTTTTTCCTCCTCGGAGATATATATTAGATATATATAAATGAATAAATACAATTCTACTAATACTCCATTCACGTGATTAATGGAAGTTTCTTAGTAATAAAGTTTTTGCCAAATACATTTCTGGCGTCTAATTTGGAATATAAAAGAACGTCCAATTCCACCTATGATGAGCTCTAGGCCCTCTGGGTCTCTGAGTTTCTCCTACAAGCACAGTCCGGCGCAATCTTCGGACATCTTCACACTAGTGTCCAAAGTAGGGTTATGAAGAGTCAATTGGGTCCCAAGAGTGCCCTGCGGGCGGCGTTCTTTTCTAGAAAAGAACCAAAGGAACTGGCCTCGCAGAGAACCCTTTTTTGCTTCTTTTCGGAGAAAAAAGAAGCCGTCGGAGGCAAACGCCTTCGCAATTGGCCTGCTGAGCTCTGCTTCGTTTCGGAAAAAAAAAGATTCCGGCCAGAAACATTCTATTACCGTTACACGTCAAATCGCATCCCCGGATCGCGGGCCGGTCGGGGACCACCGAGCCCCAGCTTTTTTCTTCAATGCCAAGACCATTGCTTCTCGTATAAATAGGGCCCTTTATCCTAAAGGTTTGTTCATAATAGAACACTAAAAAAATGTCTATGCAACACGTATCCACAGATAAGGCCCAATCGTTCCCAGAAGTCTTCTCCCAAGGCGTCGTTCACAACGGAATCCTTTATTGTTCCGGTCAAATCGGGGTTGACCCAAAGACCGGCAAGATTGTCGAAGGAGACATTCAGGTCCGGGCCAGACAAGTCCTCGACAACCTTTCAGAAGTCTGCAAGGCTGCTGGAACCTCTCTGGACAATGCCCTCAAGGTTAACGTTCTTCTTACCGACATGGCCAACTTTGCTGCCGTCAATGAGGTTTACCGTCAATACTTCAAGGACCCTAAGCCAATCCGTACCTGCGTCGCAGTTCATCAACTCCCATTCTACACTGACATTGAAATTGAAATGTCTGCAGTTGTACCAAATTAGCATGTTTCTCATAATAATATATATATATATATGTTTGTGTGTATCTATCTATCATTAGCTGCAATCACGTACTAGGTTGTTTACCAACCTCTCCAGGTTCCCCAGACATCAACAACCTTGTCGTCACCGTCGGTGACATAATACCAAGCAAATGGGTTGGCAGTGATGCAAGAGTGTTGAGGGATGATTTGAAGGCGTTGACCAAGTGGTGGGAATTCAGGGCTGGTTCCTTCGGACGGAGTGAGAATACCGTGCTCCTGACTCAATCTTCCAACGAACCAGTCTTCGAAGCCTGGGGTTGCAACCTTACCCCAGCCAGGGAATGGACCTGGTTCACGGGCAAGGGCAATCACACCAGCATTGATCAAGACTTCACCTGGAGCAGCGTCGCCACGGCCAGGGTAGCAGGAAGCAACTTCGGCAAGAACACTGCAGGCAACATTGTCCTTGGTGATGCATGCGGTGGCCATCTGTTGGTAATCGCAGAATGGGTAGTTACCGGCATGAAGCTCTAAGTCAGCATTGAGCTCGCCAACGGAGCTCAAGTCAATGCTATCGGATGCATGGGCAGTTGGGGTGGCGCCAACAGAAATAGTAAGGTCCAAACCGCTGTCAATGGTCTTTGCAATTCTGGCAGCTTCGTTGGCAGCGACAATTTCTTGCTTGAGGAAGTCGGTGGCTTCATCGACAGTCTTGGATGCATAGGAATGGCCGGCATGGCAATAGAACCCATAGAGCTGAAGATATTGCTTGGTTTCTGGAGAAAGAGCCTTGTGGATCAATTGCTCCAATTCAGTGGACCCGGTAACTTTGCCGGCTCGGTTGGTACCCATGTTAACCTTAACGAAGAAAGTCCATGGAGCAGTGATATTGTGTTTCTTAGAGTAGTCAATAACCATGTCAAGTTGGGATTCGTGGTCAATCATCAAACGCACGTCCTTGACATACTTGCTCAATTCGACCAATTCACCAATTCTGGATTGGACAACTGGCAATCCGTAGAGCACATCAGTGATCTTACCTTGCTTGTAGTAGTCCATCATTTTCCAGGCCTCCATTAAAGTGGAAACAACAACCTTGTTGCAGCTATCGCCAAGTTGATATTCAACACCTTGGTCGCACTTGTGGGTCTTGACATGAGCTCTGAAAGAGGCACCCAACTTTTGCGCCCGCGATAACATGGTATCGCAGTTGTTCTTCATGACTTTCTTGTTCACAATGAACGCTGGAGTTGGAATCTCGCTCAAGCTCTTTCCAACATATTCCTTGCGGAGTTCCTCAACATTGGCGCTGGGATAGAAATCGGATGGTCTGGTAGACATAGTTATGTGTGTTTATGGTTCTTTGTCAGGTTTTTTTTTCAAACTCGAATTGTACACTTCTGAGCGGACTATATATCCAATCTCGCCTTGACCCAAAACGAATTCTGCCCCCAGCGGTGGGGGCTCTCAGCAAAGTTCTCCCGCCAGGAAACCCCCTCCAACCCCACTTGAATACCCCACGTCTCCGATATGTGTGATTACGTGGGATGTGGGGTCAAAATCAGTCGATCCATTATTTTTGCGCGGATTAATTGTCGCCCGACTGAAAATTTTTATGTAACCGTTACGTCTTGCGCCGCTGAGGAGCTCCCTGAAAATCAAGCCAATTGTGACCTAAGTAATTCAAAGGTCCAACTAGGCAGTTTTCTCTATTTTTATGTATTAGTTTACGAGGTTTATATCTATATGTAATTTTGATCAACTTGGTTATTGCAATTTCACCGATAGAAACAATTGGACTGTTGTGGCTATTATGCTGGTATTACAGATGAAAGGTTCACTTCCGTCAATTGACTTGCGTCCGGACGTTTTTTATTCATTTAAAAATTAATTAAACCTGCATATGTTTCTAAACAATTCATTTCAGTTCTATTGTAATGGAATTTGCCTCCGGCGGCTTCTTTTTTCTCCGAAAAGAAGCAAAAAAGGTAGCTCCACTTCGTGGAGAAGGGGTACAAGTAGCTTTGTTAACGTTTCCATGCTGCGCCGAATAGAGAGGCATGAAAGAAAGAGTTATAGTTTGTAAAATTAGTTGAAGAAATCATTAGTCGTTTTATTATTAAATACATCACAACATCCATCTATAACTTGGATTCTTTGGTCCTTCACCCATAATTGCAGTGGACACATCCCGGTAAGTCCACTCAACACCTTGGGCACGGTTTCGTCGCTTATTATCAATAAACATATAGCCAGCAACAAGAGCTGTCAAGAGGGCACCGAGACCGCCAAAACCAGCAGTGATACCAAGTGCCGGAAGATACTTTGGTGCGTCTTTAGGCATGAAAATATTTGTGGAAATAAGACCAGCGCCATTGGCCAATGGGACACCGACAGCAGAGAGCACTGCACGCTTGGTTTCCCCAGGAGTGTTGTTGTTGTACCAAGCAGCCAAGATGACCGAGGAAGAAGAGCCACCGGCAGTCATCAAGAAACAGGTGAAATAAGCAACACCAGAGTTCTTCTGAACGTCAAGAGCAGAAAAGACTGCAAAGCCAATAATTGTGACAACAAAGGAGGCAATGATATAAATAGAACGAATCTGGGTGAAATCAGATGCAAATGCAAAAATAAGCAAGCAGACAGCGCCAAAAACGTTTGGTGCAACGGTGTAGAGATTTGTTTGAACAGAGCCCTTTCCCAATTGTTCAATAATTTGTGGGAACCAGTTATTGACAGAGTTAATTGGAACACCAACACAAATCGAAATAATGAGCCACATAATAGTGACTGGGTGCTTGAAAACAGTAAGTGCTTCTTTGACAGAAACCTTTTCTCCAACAACTGCAGAAGAATCGGTCTGAATTCTGTGGAAGGCCAGAGCCTTTTCATCTTCATTGAAAAACTTGGCGGTTGACACATCCCGTGGCAAGTAAATAAAGGCAACAACGGCAAAGATGACAGTGGCTGCACCTTCGATAAGGAACAATAATTGCCAGCCATGCAACGATCCTTCAATTTGGAAAACACCAAAGGCCAATAAACCAGAGAATGCATTGGCAATGTTGGCGGCGGCATAGAAAATAGCCAATCTTCTGGCAAGTTCAGCACGTCTGTAAAAGGTAGACAAGTAGTAAATGATACCTGGGAAAAATGGACTTTCACACATTCCGAGGAACCAACGGACAGTCATCAACCCGCCAAAGTTGGTTACTGCAGCACAAATCAAAGAGAGGGAGCCAAAACCAAACATTAAAATTGGAATAACATTGGCAGCAGAGAATTTCTTAATAACAAATGTGAATGGGAATGCGCACAAGATAAATGGAATGTAGAAAATTGACAACATGATGTTCCATTGCTCTCCCTTAATTCCTAAATCTGTATCAATGTGATCGGTTTTGGCATTGGAAATATTTCCCTTGTCCAACGCATTGAAAAGGTACATGACGGCGATAAACGGTAAGATATGAAGATCTAATTTTCGGCATAATGCCCGTTCCGCCTTTGGATCATAAATTCGAGCATCTTCCTTCACGTCTTCTTTGGCAAATTCGTCGTGAGCTCCAAAACCTGGTTTTTCATATGATACTGGGCCTTCAGCCTGACTTTGAGTTTCTATGGTCATGATAATGCCTCTGATATTCCAAGTTTACTTTGATCGGAAGTGAAAAAAAAAAAAATCGGATGGAGAATCTCGCCGTTTTATATTGTCTGGGCCCCGAGTAACGCAGAATCAAAGTGTTTTCATTTCCGTAAACTATTTAAGTCCAAGTGCGGGGTAGTGTTCACAATTTTCTCCGGTTCTGGCTACCACACTCCACACAGTACTTGTCGGAAAAAGAAACGTCCCTTATCTTGTTGAAATTTTTCCAACTTTTTCACTCCCAAAAATGGCGCCCCCGCCAGGTGGTGGGGGTGTTTTCAGCCCACAGCCCGTAAAATATCCCACCTTCTCTCGCCATAATCACCGGCGGGGGTACGGGGGGCGATTAAAATTTAAGCTTTCCCCAGATTTCGTAATAGTGCGGGATCAAATTCCACGGGATAATGGAGACATTGACGCATGAGATTTCAACAAGTTCCGAACTGTCGACAATTTTGTTTGCACTAAAGAAATTAGTAAAAAAAATAAATAATAACAAAAATCCCATAGACAATTGAAAAGGCTTGTCGATGAAGAAAAAAAAAAAAAAAATACTTACTCACTCCCCATCTACAGGGGGTTAGCAGGACCAGCAATTCCTCCAACAAGATATTGGCGTCATTTGTCCGAACGGACATTTTGAACAACTCGGAGTAACTTGCAGTCGGAAGTTGCATAGCCAATTGGTGGTGGTGATTGTGGGTCCGCCCTTCTTTTTCCGAAAGAATTGCACGGATCTTACCCAAGTATTGTATCAAATTAGTAGGTCGCTCCTCAGCAGCGGCAGGTCTCTCCTGGTTGGCGTCCAAGAAAAGCTGGAAAGTCCAGACTGTTAGTGCCGCAATGTACAGACACCATGTCCGATGGAAGGCGGTCTCCTTAGTCACGTCATATTTGGTTTCACCCAAAAGAAACATGTCTATCAAGTCCAATGCATGAGTGACTGCTTGATTGGCTTGGCTTGTCACCACCCATTCGTGGATGGATTTGGCGGTAGTTTCTAACGTGGCCACATTTCGGTTCCGGTAATATTGGGGCAGTGGAACATCTGGCAAATTCGTTAGGCAGTGAATGAGCGTTTGGAATTCTTGAATATCGGCATTCAAAATCATGTGGGCAAATTCATAAGTGGTCAAACAACCTAGCAGGTATGGATGGTTATAGGGCAATTTGCCATTAATAATAAATGCAATCTTGTAATGTCTCAACCAACCGTAATAAGATTCTGAGATCGTATGCACCCATTTTTGGCCCTGGATATGGGACAACAGCGTTGGTCTTTCATGATTGCCGTTTTCCAAATCTGAATCAGGGTTACTGTGGCCATTTGCAGAAGATGGAGGATTTTCGGAAATTTGTTCAGGAGTGATACTTTCTCGGAGTCGCATATTCCATCCAACGGATATCAATCCATGGAGAATGATCATCATGCTCCAAGGAGACAACGTGGGCTGGGTGTGGTTATCAAGCTTCAAAAATGAACTAATAGTGGTGGTAAAATGAGGAGGAGGCGGATATGAGTCCCTCAACCTTGCCCATTCCTGTCCATTGGGCGCCTCCCATAATAGCTCGTCACAGGGCAATCTAAATCTCAAATCAGAAATAAACATTGATGGAGGATGGTTGAACAGGGCGGTGTGCTGGGTGTCAACAATAAAGGCGAAAAAGGCAATTCGTTTCCTCGATTCGTGGTCGATGAATTTTTGCCACTCTGGATCTCCATTGGTTGCGACTGTGTCTCCATTGGATTGCCACGACTCGGAATCGACTCTACCCATGCTTCCTCTTCTCATCGATGCAATCAAGACATCATGGAATCTTGTGGCCATGTCATGTTGCTCCTCAGTACTGGACATTTTCTCAAAAATCTCCGCTAACAAGAGTGCTTGAAAGACCCACATTGCAGTTGGAGTTTTAAACTCTGGCAATGTATAAATCTTGTATCTCAGTGTTTCGTGGATTTGGATTGCCATCTTGATTGCATCTGCATCCCGTGTTAGATACATGGAAATTGTGATGATAGATATCAATAAATAGGATGGACAACGGTTAATACTAAACGATGGGCGGTGTAAAATGGGCCATCTCATATGTAACTTCCAGTAAATTTCCACCGCATACGAAACAAATGAAGGGTTGATAAATTTATCCACCATTTCATCATTCGGAAGATTCATAGCCTGCTGCAACCTCCGACAGGTTTCCTGACTGCATGATGAGTTTTCCGGCATTGCCGCAGGACTTGTCGGGGCCTGCTGCAGAGCTGATTCGAACCCAATTGGGTCGAACATTTCCGGCGGTGTGCTGTTGTTGATTGACATGAGATAAGATGGTAATTGTGCCGACTGATCAGCAGCACCGTTGTCGTTGTTCTTGTTGTTTATCGGGTCAAAGTCAGGGGCAACACCGCTATGGCTTGGGTTTGGATAATTCTGCGAATTTGTGGTTGTAAATAACCAATTCATGAAATCCTCGTTTAGAATTTGCGAAACCATTGGATTGGAGTTACCCAGGATTGCGTCTGGGGATCCAGTGTTGTCGGTGAACGTCGGTGAGAGATAATCAAACGGCTGCCTATTCTGCCAAGTCGATTGGGGCGTTTGCACGGTAGGTTGCATTTGCACACTTACTGCTGCAGTTGTTGCCCCTGGCGTCTTATGATGCTGGTTCCGCTCTGCTAATGTGTCGTCTTGATCCATTTCATGGTTGTATTCCTCTTCAGCGGCAGCCTGTGCCTCATGCTGTCGGCGAATGTGTCGAGTCATTATGTCCTTACGGGTAAAAGACCTGTGGCAAAATTTGCAACTAAATGATACTGTCCCGTCGTCTGTTCTCTTTGTTAGTCCAGGGTTGTTTTTTAATGGGGTTGTCTACTCACGAATAGTCTTATGTCTCCGCAGATGTTCCAATCGTGCAAACGACGACTGGCATCCCTCCACATCACAGTAGTGTCGAGGCTGTCCAGGCTGATATGAACGGTCCTTCTTTCGAGCCTTGCTGACCCGTTCCTTTCCTGTCATGGTTCTCCGCTCCTATATCGCCTGTCAAATTTGTCTCTCTTTCCCCCAATATTTCCCTTTTACAAGATAGATCTTCGACCCTAACCCTAACCCTTATGAAAACTGTTTGGTGGTAGGTGACACAAGTTTTTCTTTCTCTCTGTCGGGTTGGATCCCATTAGGGGCCGGTAATAACAACAATGGACGATGACGACGATCATTTTCGATGATGCGATCTCATTTGTCCTTTTTGCTGATATATATTAAATAACATTTTTTCATGGCTTTTAATATGTTGAGATATGAGATGTGGCATTGGCTCTTGGCGGAAAAATGCGATTGAGGGGAGGATAGACTAATGACGCACCACTTACTTTGGGCCGAATTGTGACACATTACAAACATTATAATGAATTGGGCAGTAAAACTAAGAGATATGGTTATTAGAACTGATCTAATGTTTGCCTATTTATTATAGATGTATATTATATATATATATATATTGTTTTATTGCGGAGTGAAGAATAAGATGAAGAGTGAGCCTCTCGAAAGGTCCCAATATTATTTGGACAAAATGAAAAAGCTAAGCCCGTCGGCAAAAAAGCTTACACTTTCATTCCTCGGAATTAATGGCTAGTGTTAGACAACTAGATGCAAAGATTCTGCATCTTTGGACCCTCTCGGCGGCCGGAAGGTTTCATCAATGCAAAAAAACAAAGAGAATTGATGCTGATTGGCCGGATCAGTATGAACCAAATTAACGGTTATATTAACTGTTGCATCCGAGGGCTATGATGCAATGAGACGGAACTTTTTTCCCCTAGGGTGAACCGGACTCATCCGATAGGCAGACGTTATCGTTGCAATTGCGTACCAACAATTTGGAAAACACACGATAACAACTGAAACGGAGATTGCACACAAGAATCTCAGATTAAAAAGGAAAACAAACGATTCTTTTCTAAAGGGTGTGATCACATTGTGTGTGCAATGACTTGGTACACTGTTGCTGCATATATGCAATGTAGGTATTGGTCGGGTGGGATGCTTCTAGAAATTTTCACTTGTCGCACAACAATATTTTTGCACTTACCGATATTAAGGGGAAGCAAGTAGGGGCAATTATTTTTAGGGATCCAAAAAGGCAAGGGAGGCAATGGTTGTTGATATTCAAAAAATCGCCCGAATTCTTTGTTGAATGAACCGTTCAATTTGAAACGGGATATTCGAGTTCGTTCTGCTTGCTGGAAGAAGGGATCTTCAGAAACCTTCCCAATGCAGAAACTCCCACAAGTTTTACCGTTTTTTTTTTACACCTGGCGATTTTGTTACATTGATTGAGAAGGAAGGTTTCAAATATACTTTCACAACTCAAAACCCCGTCATGTTGTTTGTATGCATCTTAGTATAAATAAACGCTAAAATCACCTCTCATAATTTTTGTAGAATTCTGCATTTTTTTATTCTTCTTTCACACAATTCTCACCTGACTGCATTGTTTATTTTTTCATTTTTTATTATGACAATCTTCTCCGCCGCACCATCACCACATGCTTTTCCCCCCTCTCATTACCCCTTACCCAAACAGAAATTCAGGAAACAGAACAGATATCGCTTTATAGACCCGATAATGTTCGATGGAGATGAGTCGTACTACGAGGACGATGGACATTCTGACAATCTCGTCTCATACGGGTTTGGGCCAACCTCAGAGGCTGAACCAATAGGTAGTAAGGCTGAACCGCAACCGCCAGGGCCACACCGTTTCAATGAACAAAAGCATATGGACTCAGGACGTGTGGACGTTTCCAAGGACCCATATGAAGCATACATGAGAGAATTCTATCGACAGCCAGCAGGCGGCGATGGACCTGGCTCAGGATTGCTGCCACCCGTTGGTACGATCCCGTTATCAGCAGACTATGACCCAGAGGCGAAAAAGCCCAAGCCAGATTTTGTGGTTCGCGACAAGGACATGGGAATCAAGAAAAAGAACATCACATCAGCGGCAGAAATAAGCCGGCAACGATCAAATTCGCTCAAGCAGCCGGCGTTCTTCGTAAGAACCAAAAATACCCCAGAATCCGACGACATGATCCGCAGAATCATGGAATCCAACAAGCGAGAATTGGAATCTAAAGCTGCCAAAAGACGGAGCGCGACTAAGGCTGCTGCTGCCGCAGCCACTCCTGTAGAGCCGCCTGCCCCGAATTCCCCCTCTCCAGTGTTGATGCCCCAGGCCAAAGATCCAGCAAAGTTTGCACCAACCCCTCATACCCCTCCGTCATCTTCTGATGAGGATGATGTTTCCCCGCTGCCGTCGCCGTCAATGTTGAGCCACGCAGAACACAAAAAGCGCCACTCAAAAGTAAAGCACCGCCACCCGGCCGCATCAAGCCTCATTTCGTCCCCGCTCCCAACGTACGACGAAGATGACGATCTCTCCCGGGACGGTCAAACAGGGTTTTGGGGTACGATGCGCGATCTCGCGCGCAAGGCCAAATCTCATTATTACAACCGAGATTATAGGAGATCCAGATTAATGACCGAACCACTCCCACCTGGCATGTCTGAGGACGATTACTATATGGGCGGCGTGGGCGGTGCCCCTCTGCCTGTAGGAGCTGAGGCAGGTGCCATGAGTTCCTATTACACCAGCGGCCGACGTAACGGCCGGTTTCGAGAACGGTACGGCATCACTGGGTCCAGCAGGCACAAGAGTCGTAAGCATCGTAATAGGGACCATTATCCTTATTCCGGCGGAAGAGGCTGGGGTTGGGGTTGGGGAGGAGGAAGAGGCTTTGGACGCGGTGCGGGAAGGTATGGTTGGGGCTTCGGTGGCCTATTTGCCCAAATGGGCGACGTTCTACTCCAATTTATCATGAGGTTCCCGCAACTATGGTTCCTCATGCAACCGATCCAGGCAATCTCTAACTCACGCTACTATTATTTACGCACACCCCTGATATTTGTCGAAATCCTCGTTGTAATGCTCCTGGTCTACTATTCCCTGGTCATTCTCGAATTCATCTTCTCAATGATCAAAGTAATGTGCACACCAGCTATCGTGCTATCTCAATTCCTGTTCGGGTCCCGGCGCGATTAATATGATGAATGAGATAGAAAATATATATATATATATATATGTAATTTAAATAAAAATGATATGCTCATCTGCTAATCATTTCTTTTTTGTCCCTGTTTCACTTTAAAAGCCCCTGAAATTTTCAGATTGTTCCTTCCGTTCCCCCGTTGTTGTCCCAACAACAACAACAACCAGCCACACGTTTGCCACTCAACAGCCACTTTTCTCTCCAAAAAAAAAAAATTTGAAATAATTGTGACTCGCAAGTGCAACAACCTTTTCTTTTGAGTGAATTTCTTTGTTATAGGAGGAAAAAGAAACGCCCAGGAGGTGTCATTGAACTATATCAACTCCCTCTCTCTCTTATTGATTACATATACTTTTTATAGCTTGGAATTAAGATAGTCGTTCCTAAGTTTGTCAATAATTTGAGCCACGGATCCGCCACCTTGTTTTCTAGCCCCATAAATACCCTGTCCAGACCACATGGACAAATTGTCTTCATTATCGGGATTGGCCATTCTTAATGGTCCTGTCAATGCATTCAAGACGGGATATGGCGGATACGATTCTTCTCCAAGTTCACCGTTAGTTTCAATGAACTTATTACGAATTCCTCGAGCAAATCGACCAGAAAACGCCTTGGTTAACGTAGTATCATGGGCAAGATAGTTTTTGCCCATAATTGCAATTCGGTGCGCTGGTGCCGTCGTAGCCTCGTCACTAGTCAAGAAAATAGTGCCCATCTGTACTGCATCTGCTCCAAGAATCTGAGCAGCCTTGATTCCCTTGATGTCGCTGATGCCTCCGGCAGCAATCACCGGAACCTTGACATGAGCTTTAATTTCCGGTAAGAGTGCAAATAGCCCCACATCAGCAGATGGTGAGATAAACGTTCCACGGTGACCGCCAGCCTCATAACCTTGAGCACAAATGGCATCAGCCCCAGCTTTCTCCCACTCAATTGCTTCCAGGGTGTTGGTCGCAGTGCCAATTACGTATATATTCTTAGAATGCAATTGATCAACCTGCTCTTTAGACAATATCCCAAGTGTGAAACTTGCAATTGGGGGCGCAAGCTCTAAAACAGTTGCAAACTGGTCCTTGAAACTTGCAGCAAACTTGTCCACCTTCGGAATTTCCAAGTTATGTTGCTTGTAATAAGACTCCAACCAATTGGTCTGGTTCGCCTTCAACGTGTATCCATCAAGTGGATCGATCACAAACAAGTTGATATTGAGAAATTCTGCCGAAGCGCTCGTTTGCTGTCGTATGTTTTCAACAGTTTTCTTGAGGTTCTCTGGCGACAAGGTCGCTGCTCCCAGAGAGCCAATAACACCAGCCTTACAGGCTTCAGCAACCATCTTGGCGTTGGTAACTCCAGCCATTGGCGCCTGGATCAGAGGTAAGCTCAGCTTTGTAAACATCTTCTTTGTCGATTGTATGCTGTACACAACTTTGCTCTGCGATTGTTTATATACTTATAAGATTGTTATCAGATGATGGCTCGGCCCCGACGTCGGACTTCGCCTAAATCGCCCGACGACGACGGTTTCGTCGGATATTACTAATAAAAAATTCCAACAAACTGAAAATTAAGTATCGAAATTTTCACATTACGTTTCATAGTATATTGTTATATGTAGCTTATCGTAAAATCATTATCATCTACCATTTAGTCGCATCTTCCTTCTCCTCTCGGCCAATCGTATTCTTGATGCTTCTTCTCGACCAGGATCCCCGAGAATACTGCTGCCGCCACTACTGGAAGCATATGACACATCCTTCATGGAGTAATCGCGAATAGAATTACCCTGGCTGGTATTATTCATTTCAACAACATCTTTCATTGGGGATGCACCGTTTGTTGGGAATGCATCGTTCATTGGGGATATTATTGGGGATACATCTTTGAGATGCGAGAGGTTCTGGCCCTGCGGGTGTTTGAATTCTACTGCGCCCAATGATATCAGATCCTCCATTGTCTCATCCTTAACTGGAGAGAATGCATTGGAGAAATTAGGGGGTAGTGACCCAAATGTGATCTTTTCAGACGGGTTGTTTTCCTTGTCATTGTGTGAAAAGGATCTTGGGGCTGGCTTGGAGGCTGCAGGTTGTGATAAATAATGGGTTGTGCCGTTGAATTTAGATACAGAATGTCTTTGCTGGAAGGGACTTGCCTGTTTTGAATCGATCAAGTTGTTGTCCTTTGGCATGGAACTCTTTGCCTGTTTCAGATCGTCTTCTAGTTGAGAAACCCTGTTTGTTAGCTGGGACTTTTGCTCCATCAACCCAGTCAGTTGATCGTTTAAATATTGTTTTTCTTTACGCAATTGTTGGATCTCATCAACCTTTTTATTTATCTCTCGCGAATGATCTGATCTCATTTTCTCCAGCTCATTGGTTTGTTTGGAAACCTTTTCCCGTAACAGATTAGCATGTTCTTGTTGATCACTCTGAGAGATTTGCAATTTATTAATTTGCAGTTTCTTTTCATCATCTGACTGTTCTTGTTTCTTCCGAAGTTCGTTCATTTTGCCCTCAAACTCATTTCGCATTGTCTCTTTTTCAAGCTCAAACTGCCTCTTGCAAGTGGCTAGTTCTGCCTCCAATCGAGAGGTTTCCACATTAAACTTTTCGCCATTGTGCAAATCAGTCTCTAGTGTAGAAATTCTGCGTTTCGAGTCCTCCAGCTGCTGTCGGTACGAATTCTGCTCCAGCCTGAGGCGCCTGATTTCAGTCTCCAGTTCATCATTCATTTGGTTGAGTTTATTTCGGTCGGCCTTTATCGTTTGAGTTTCTTCGCGTTGTCGATTTAATTCATCCTGAACAAGCTCAATTTCCTGGTCTTTAGACTTCATCGTGCTAACTTGGGCGTCCCTTTGAGACATTTTAACACTCATGTCCTGAACTTTTTGTTTCAGGCTTTCAATTTCCAAAGCTTTCTGTTCATTGTCTGTTTTCAATTGTAGTATTTCGGTGGTATCAACTTGTTTCGTGTCATTGTCATTCTTTTGATCCTTCTTTAGATTATTAATTTCCTCTTCATATACCTCAATTCGTTTAGTATTCATATTCATGATCTCTGCAATTTTCACCTGATACGTTAACGACTCTTGATCCCGTAGCTTGGCATAATTAATTGCTTGTTCGATTTGTCGTCGCAATTCTGGTATCACATTTTCGTCAAGTCCATCATCAGCTGTTTGTCCCGGGGAGATCTTGCTTTCCAGGATTTTATTATGTTTCTCCAATTGTCTCAACATCTTCTCCATTGCATTAGAATCAAACTGGATGGATTTTTCATCATCGTACACCTTAGTTTCGTCGATTTGATCCAATTCCTTTTCCTCCGGCCGTACAAATTTCGGTGTCCATGGGCTTGGAAATTTTCCGGGAAAGTTATGGGGAAGACCAGATCTTATCCTTTCTATCTTTCCGGCTTTATTCTTCGGTCGGATTGATGGAGATGCCTCCATTGAAGATTCTTCAAATGAATGGCCAGGTGCAAATGAAACATTCTTGGCTGGGCCTGCTGTTCCTGGAGTTTTCAATATTCCACCAACATTTTTCTTAGAATTGTAATTGTTGTTCGGAGTCGAAGGAATCAATTGATCGCGATTTGAATTTAAATTAATAGAACTCTCTTTGATATCATTAGTCAAATCTGAAAACACCTTATCATTTTCATGTTGTGGTGGTTTTGGTGTGCCCAAAAACAATGATTGCACGGATTTCAAGGCGAACAACGCGGCACCAGGCGTGTTTGGTACCCCGTCATTTGTTTTTCGCGGAGTTTCTGTATTCTGCCAGAACATTAGGGAACAAAGCTACATGTAGCGTCCAAAGCACGTTAAAATAAACCCTCCTGCGGTCCTTTTATCAATTGACGTTTTGTAAATAAAAAGCCCAATAGCAGATGTGCAGGACGCGTAAACAAATTTAAAATAATAAAATAAACAATTCAGCCGCACGTATTATCGATAAACAAAATCCTCTACGAAACTCTGAGTTAAAATTCAACCTTTTCACGTTTTGGAGTTTTTGCGAAATTTCACTATCATTGCTAATTCGATTGAGAATTCTCACGAAGAAGGTTCGGCCAGGAGTAATAGCATTACCTATTAGATGCCTATATGATTTACAAATGGGGTAAATATAGATAACAAACCAAATGGGCATTTTTAACTTTAGATTTTTCAAAGCTTGGATTCAATGGAAGAAAACTCAACTAAATAAAACAAAATTCAATTAATTTATTTAAAAGAAAAATAATGCAAGATGGAAGCACTACAGTTACTGAACAGTTGGGATGACAATAATACTTCTAGCGAAGAATTAAGAAGCTTGGGTAAAGGGTTATATATTCTCGGAGAGTGCAATATGTTATTTATTCGGTGACCATACTATATTGACAATCTAGGTATGCTAATGTCGAGCAATCATTTCCCGACAAATATGATCAGGATTCCTCAAGATTGAAGGAGAGGATAATTCTGTTGGGCGATTGACTAGATAATTACCGTATTTAGAAGTTACCCTGACCGGAAAACCGATCGGTAATCCGATAAATATCACGGATAATTTTCCTAATAATTTGATTTTCAACAATTGGTTCGATGGTCTAGTTGGTCATGGCACCTGCTTAACACGCAGGACGTCCCCAGTTCGATCCTGGGTCGAACCAATTTTTTTTCGACTTTTACTATAGTTAATCAAATCGATTAATTTTTTTCTTAAGCTTCTTTTTAAATTTTTTTATAAATTTAATTTACAATATGCAAATTGCAATTGCAAATTAAATGCATATATATGAAATTCGAATTCGAAATATAATATATATATATATATTATTTTATTTAATTTATGTCTGCAAGAAATCCAGGCCAAAATCATGATCATTTTTATACTGGTTTTACTGCACAAAGTAGTTCAATGACGGTTCAAGTTCGGTATAGCCTGATAAATTTCTGATTGAGGATCTTGATTCGAATTTACATACGATTCTAAAATATTGTCCTCCTTTATTACCTCATTCTACTCACGAGAGCAGCCGAGTACTGTGCGATAAGATGTTCAGCCAATAAATTTCTTTTTTCTATATCAACCACTTAAATCTCTCTATGACACCACCCACAGCTCTATATTATTACAACTTGGCATTTGGATAGCCATGTATAGTATAAGTCTCCGGCTTGCGGTTTCTCAATTCCTTTCGGAGAATCTTACCTGAGGGGCTCTTAGGAATTGCATCTAAAACCACAATACCACCCCATAATCGCTTGTGTCTAGCAACCTTGGCATCAAACCACTTTTTAACCTCTAACGGATCGACATTATCTGCCAGAGTGACGAACGCTCTAGGATACTCCGAGCCTTCTTCCGGAACATGATGGCCAATGACAGCAGAATCCGAAACCTTCGGGTGAGTCAATAAAATAGCTTCCAATTCGGCTGGCGCAACTTGGTGACCCTTTGATTTAATTAATTCTTTAACTCTGTCAACAATATAGTAGCGTCCTTTTTCGTCAATAACTGCAACATCACCGCTCTTGAACCAACCATCTTTTGTTAATGTGTCAGCAGTAGCCTTTTCATTTCTTAAATACCCCTTCATGACATTTGGCCCCTTCATCCACAGTTCACCTTCAGCTCCACGTTTGGTAATGTCGTTTCCGTCAGGATCCACAATTCTTGCTCTCATATTCGGAACTAACCAGCCAATACTGGCCTTCAAATAAGTTGCCTCATCATAATCCGGGAGATGGCTGACTGGTGACGTTTCTGTAAGACCGTAACCTTGATATACGTTGCATCCCAATCTGGACTCTACAGACTTGGCGAGAGAGTCACTCAATGGAGCAGCACCACTGTACATCCTAGCAAGGGATTTCTTGACATCGTTCTTGTATTTTTCCACAATTGGATGTTTAGCAAATGCAACCAACATTGGTGGAACAACATGCATATGGGTAACTTTATGATTTACAATTGTCTTTAAAGTCAACTCTAAATCAAATTTTTGGAACAAGATAACTTGAACGCCTGCATACGGCAACGTATGGATGAATTTAGAGAGTCCAAAAATATGAGACATTGGCAAAACCCCACAAAATGTACTGCCAGGATTGTATTGCTCACTGGCAACGGCCATTTGCTGTTCAACATTAGAGGTGATGTTAAGATGGGTGGTCATGACACCCTTTGGTACACCGCTAGTACCTGAAGAGAAGCAGTAATAAGCATCTTTCTCAGCCGCCAATTTTCCAGGAAGAGGGATTGGTTCGGTGACAACAGAACAGCTTTGTGCTTCTCTCACAAAGTCGTCTAGAAGCACAATGTGTTGGACATTACATGGGCCTTCCTGACAGGCTTTCTTTGCACAATCCAACAATTGAGGGCAGGTGATCAAAACCTTGGATCTTGAGAGATGCAGCTGATGATAGAGCTCATTCGGAAGATATGCAATGTTTGCCGGTGAAACGACAGCTCCAATCCCCAAAATTCCATGGTGAATAGATGGGATATTGATGGAATTTGGTGAAAAAATGCTGACAACATCGTCATAGTTCACACCATACTTGGTTTTTAAAAGAGTAGAAACTCTACCAGCCAAATCAAATAGCTGTCTGGTAGTCACACTCTCACCACTTACTGCGTCGATTAGAAGCTTTTTGTCTTGTAGACCCGCTAGCGCAGGACTGGCCCTGAGAAAGGCCGAACAATTGCCGTAAAAAAGATCCAGATCTGGAATTGGAGATGTGTATACCATTTTGCAGATACAGTGAAAGGTATATAAATAAAAACTAAAACTTCAAAACTGTTTAAGTAGGATAATAATAATTAAATGGGAAAAAAAGTGACAATATATAGTTCCTGTCGGTTAAGTTATCCCCGGCCTCCGAAGTTTTGTCCCCAACGCGGGGGAGCTTGAGTTCCCCGCATTTTCTGCGGAAGTGGAATCCGAGACAAAAGTGTTGGTAGAGAGTAACTAAAAAGCTTTAACCGAATTGCCGAGGAGGTTTTATAAAGGTAACGTAATCCGAAAAGCGGGATTCCTTTTTTCACTATAAACCATGAAGCACGCCACAGCTACCAGTGGTTTCTTTCAAGAGGGACCTCAGTTGGAGAACCAATATACCAGTGATGATGGATTGCAAAGGGTGTTAGCCCATTTTGTGCCTAAGGAAGTGTTGGAGAAGGCTTCTAGAGATGAGCTTGAAGGTTTGGGCCAAAAAGTGGTTTCTGATCAAGTATTTGAGTGGGTTACAGAGGCCGAGCGCAACCTGCCATATATCGTTCAACAAGATACGTTGGGTCAGCCTTTGAACAAGTTGGTAACAAGTTATGGCTGGCAAAAGCTCAAGGAATTCGCGGCAGAGGAAGGGATTGTTGCAACTGCTTTCGAACGAAGATACAATGAATATAGCAGGGTTGTCGGATTTGCAAAAGAGTTTTTGTTCACTCCATCATCTGCAGTTGTTACTTGCCCATTGGCTATGGCTGATGGTTGTGCCAGGTTAATTGAGACTTTGAATCCGGAGAAGGGTACTTGGAAAAGGGAGGTTTATGAACATCTAATCACCAGAGACCCTAAGCAAGCGTGGACTTCTGGTCAATGGATGACCGAACGTCCCGGCGGATCTGATGTCAGTCGCACGGAAACTGTTGCATATAAAACTGATGATCCCAAACAGTACCTTTTGAAGGGTTTCAAATGGTTCTCAAGTGCCACAGACTCCGAGTTTACCGTTACTCTTGCTCATCGGGAACAGGGAGATGGCAAAGAGGGATTGAGTTGCTTTTTGGGCGACCTCAAACAGGGAGGCGTCCGTTTGCATCGTTTGAAGGAAAAATTTGGAACCAAGGCACTTCCTACTGCCGAACTAGAATTGAACGGCCTACATGGTGAGCTTATCAGTGAGCCAGGCAAGGGCGTCAAAACAATTGCTGCAGTTCTCAACATTACAAGAGTCCACTCGGCAATCTCGTCCACTGCATTTTGGCGTCGGGCGTACAACATTGCCAAAGATTATTCTCAACGACGCGTGGTATTTGGAAAGAAATTGAGTGAGGTTCCATCCCACGTAATGACTCTTGCAAACCAAGAGGTTCAACTGAGAGGATACTCATTCTTGGCCTTTTATGCTGCTGCATTGATGGGCAAAACTGAAACCGGTAAGGCAACGAAGCATGAACAAGTCCTGGTGCGTATTATTCCAGGTGTTGCCAAAGCTGGAGCCTGCAAAGCAGCCAACACTGGTATTGTCGAATGCATGGAAGCACTCGGTGGTGTCGGGTTTTTGGAGCATGATGTCAAGATGAATATTGCTAGGTTGCAACGAGATGCTCAGGTCAATTGCATTTGGGAAGGAACAACCAATGTGCTCTGTGACGACATTGTCAGATATCTCAAGAAGGCCTGGAAGGATGTCCGGACTGCATTGAATTGGTTGGTTTATAATAATACCAAACCGGACCATTCTCACAGTGAACTTAGAAATAGTCTGAGGAAGGAAGTTTACAAAAGATTTGAGCAGTGGTTAGAGGACTTTGAACTAAAATCTTTAGAAGATGCTAGACGCGAAGGGAGATTTATTATTTTCGAGCTAGTCAGTATCATTGCTGGATCATTCTTGACAGCTGATATGACTACCGGTGGATCCATTCAAGATGAAGCTTCTTGTAAGATTGCGGAAAAATGGATCCGTCCGTCAGCCGACAGAGGTCCTGGAAACGACTACATGATTGTTTATGGTAAATATCATCAGCATCATAATTCTTCAAAATTGTGAACAGACACTACTACCAAATACTATTATTATTTTTCTTTCCTCCACTTTTGCATGTAAAAACAGCCAACAGTTTATACAAGAATATATTCCCTTTTCCTGCGAAAACACTATCGGCTTTGAGGTCGTTGTGTTTATAAATATGAAAAACTTTAGAGAAATCTTTTCTATGGGTTAATTTTTCATATATATATAAAATAAATATATATATATATATACATCACAATAAATAAGGCTTACAACGTCGTCACTGCTACTGTGCAGTATTGCCTTCTAGATTCTTTCTTTTTTCTTCTTGTGCCATTTCAGCCATTTTCTTGAGGTCGTCCTCACTAGGTTCATATTGGTGCCAGATTGTGTAATGGACCAAACCAGCAACTTTGAATCCCATTCGTCGGCACATTTTACCAAAGCCCTCCGTCTCCGCATGGTTCCATAGAGCAAAGCCTGGGAAATTGGCACCATGCCTAAATACCTTAGCTTTTGCCAAAATGGAGACACCACCGATGCCGTCCAATTCTATCAAATCATCTGGGTTCCCTTCAGCAACTCGTAGATAGGCCAAATGTGGTCTCCATGTCGGATACTCGGCATAACCTTCGACAATAACTTCGTCCTCATCAAGAGTCTTGGCCAATTCTAAGGCCGGCTCAGTTTCTTGCCACGAGTTCAAGTCATAGGGTTGTTCCCCTCCAAGCCATTCAGGAAGCGGTCTCCAGACATTAGGCACGATGACATCCTGACCATGTTTCATCAGGTCCTCAATGATGGTGCCCGGAGCAGTCTCGATATCTGCATCTCTCCAATAAACCCAGCTATGGTAAGGCCTCAGTGCCATGGACAAGAGCCAATTCCTAGCACGTCCCATCACCTTTCTACGTTTCCCTTGAACATGAACTCCATGTCTGTCGTCTACGCCCTGGCCGACCAGTTGGCCGAAATCTTTTTCAAATATCATAATTTCGTTGAATGCTCTCTTCTTGTTTCGCTGTTGCTTGTCCAAGTGAACTTTGAGTACATCTAGAGTGTCGTCGTTCGAGTCAGACACCATAAACGCAATGTCTATGAGGTTATGAGGATATGTAAGATTATCAAGATGGCTGAACATAAGCGGCAATACTGGAGCAGCATTTCTCAATGGAATACACATCAACAGTCGTTCTCCTTTATCTTTCCCGTTGGCTGAACCATCATATTTGGCCAAATCATAATGTTCCACAGTTCCATATTTTCGGTCGTAATAGTTCAAAAACTTTACAGATCCGCCATGATCACTCAGAATTCGGAGTAAACCAACGAAACATATAATTGACAGCACTACATTTCTTATCATTCGAGTTTTGGCTGTTTTGCCTAGAAATCGGTGATGCAGTCGATTTTTCGGCTTATATTTCGCGTTTGGCTCGTATCTATTAACAAGTTATTAGTTTGCTGTGGTTAAAAAGAATCTCATATATAATCCTGGCTTACCGAGGAAGATCCTGCTTCTTTTTGGACGTCAGCGTTCGTAAGTTCATATCTATTTCTATCTTTCATGTATTTCCAATGCCACGGTGTTTTGTGAATTTTGCGTTTGGCGGGCACCGCGCTGGACGTCATCGCTATTTTAGGCGCTGCGCTGCAGCCTTTTTTGAGCCGCAACTCCGTCAAAATGGGGAAAGGTTTTGGATGTACTTGACCCAGACTTATTCATAAAAAAAGGCGAAAAGATGACTAAACTGTGTAGAATGTGGCGAATTTTATAAAATTAGCTCAGCGAGCGCCATTTATGTATTTTGAAGACACATGAAAAATAGGAGTGGGAACGAGCTGCTTTTATACTTTTCTGTCAGTTCAACTAAGCGCCATTTCACATCTCATTGCTTCCTATATAAGGCAAAATTTGGGGTATGGAAATAATATTTGCCACGTGATGACAAGCCTTGGCAGAAGAAACTTGATAATGCTGTCACCACTGTCAGGGAGACACACACATATATATATAACATAGACTACTATACTAGCATTTAATCTTTGAGACCAGATTGTTCTGGTTTGAACCACTGTTCCCGTAATACCCCCCAGACTGATTTTGCCAATTGGGCAGCTCGAGACTCGGAAGTTGCATGGGCTTCGATATAAACCTTGAGTTTTGGCTCAGTACCAGATCCACGAGCAGTAAATACAATTCCTTCGCTCGGTTGGCCATTGCTCAATTTGACTGTTATCATTTGAACAGAGCTCGAGACAGGAAGCAACGGTTGATTATCAGCGGTTTCTGAGTCATAGCCAATTGTTAGATCTCTCCAACTTTCAACAGAGTAGGGACCAATTTTGGAAGGATATGGGTCACCGAGTGTCCTGATATACTCAAATACACTGTCAGCAATGGCAGGATCGGGCGAAACATAATAAGAATTATACTCAGAGAAATGGCCAACTCGGTCATACAATTCATACATCTTTTTCAACCCATTAGTGCTGTTTTTTGCCCATTCCATGGCCATTTGGATGAAGACGTAGGCAGCTGAAATACCGTCTTTGTCATGCACAATTGGGAACATATATCCAATTGCTTCCTCATATCCAAATGGAACATCGTAACCTTCAGCTTCGAGATCGATTGCACGATTCCCAATCCACTTGAATCCGGTTAGCGTGTCTTCCCATCTGAATCCTTCTCTGGAGGACAAGTGTTTGAGGAATTCACTTGAAACTGTAGAGTTCAACAACGCTAGCTTGTCTATATTATCATGGGTTAATTTATAACTTTGAACCATGTAGTCACCGAATAGACTGCCGATTTGATTTCCCGTTAATTGAGTCCATTTACCGTCATTTTTCACGGCTGCAACAAATCTGTCAGCATCGGGATCATTGGCAAGAACTAGGTCGATATTGTTCTCGTTTGCAGTTTCAATTGCGAGATCCAAAGCGCCCTTTTCTTCCGGGTTTGGGAAAGCAACCGTAGGGAACGTTGGATCAGGTGTGGATTGTTGGTGGACAATTATAACTTGCTCCTTGGATAACCCTAATATCTCAGTGGCGCGTAAAAATGCTGGCAATCCAACGCCATGCATAGGAGTGTACACAAGCTTGAAATCAAGTGACACATGCTCAATTTTGCCAAGTTTTTCTTTCAAGGCCTCGTAGTAAACTTCTTGTATGCTGATTTTGGCTGAATCGTCTACGTTTTCAGATTCTTTTAAAACTTGGCAATCCCAACTCCAAGGCGTTAGATTTTCCTCGATAGATTTGGCAATTCCAGCGTCATGCGGAGGGATAATTTGACACCCGTTGGCCCAATATACTTTGTATCCGTTGTCAGCTGCCGGATTGTGACTGGCAGTAATCATCACACCACAGGATGCCTTTAATTGGTCCACAGCAAATGGAACCAACGGAGTATGGATCAGTCCGAACCTATACACTTTGAACCCCAATTGTACAAACGCCAAAGCCGTCAGTTCAGCAAACCTTTCAGAATTGAATCTATGGTCATGCCCGATAACTACACCACGGCTTGCAGCATCTTCTACAGTATTTGTGACATATTTTGCTAGACCCTGAGAGGCTTGTAGAACAGTGACATCGTTCATTCTGTTGAACCCTCCTTCCATTCTGGCTCGCAAACCTGCAGTTCCGAATTGAATTCGCTTACTTAACCTTTTATCCAACTCCTGATAATCTTTTTTCTCATGTAACTTCTTTATTTCATCTCTGGTGGTTGCATTCTGAATAGTCTCTAGTTAGCATGCCTAAACTGATAGCAAAAAAAGCAAAATGACGTGAACTCAATCCAAGTTGTCATCTTTTCCAATTTTATAAAAATGCACTTACCGTATCAATCTCGAGCCAGGCTTGTACCAGTTTGTCGATTTCATCCATCTTGATTGTTCTACTTTATTTTGCTTTCTTAAATTGAAAGAGAAAGAAATTGACATCGGGAAATCACTTCGCCATTTATCTACAGTTGATCCACCGGTCTCCGTCGGACGCAACACTGAATTTCCCACTCAGTACTGTACCTTTAATTTCGGCCAAAATTCATCACAAACTCACATAATTAGTATAAATTAATATATATATATATATGACATGAATCTAAATAGAATTACAATAAATCATCTTCAAGTTCTTTAGCAAACTCGTCCTCATCGTAGCCTTCAATTTCGGACGACGCAGCAGCGTCTTCCCCTTCCAGCATTTTAGCACGTTTACTTGAACTGTCATTGTCATCTTCGTCACGAGACCGCTTCTTGGATTCAGAGTCGTCATTATCATCATTGTTGTCGTCATCTTCGTCCTCGGAGTCATCATCCCCCCCTTCTTCATCATCCGAAGAGGCCATAAAATCTTCAACTTCTTTGTCAACCTCATCCCAATCAACATCACCTTGATTTAACGATTTCATGAACTTTTCAGTGTCCAGGTTTTCATTTCCTTCATCCTCACTACTGTATAGATAGGGTAGAAATTGCTTTTCTTGGGTTGAGAAGTCAACTTCATCTTTCACAACATGTAACCGGTAATCGTCCTCTGGAACTCGCTTCCAGTCGGAAATACATGCAAAGATCCAGTCGGTCAGTACAATGTGAATATTCGGATATGCGGCGGCCTGCTGGACCTTCTTTGTTCCAGCCTTTGGAGCAATAACATGGGTGACAGTATCGACAAACTCTGCAACTACCACTGCACCGAAGCTTCGAACCCATTTTACAATATCAGCGGAGTCCAAGTTTGTTCCCAATGGCAAAACACCAGAAAATAAAAAGACACATCCTTTGAACACTTGCTTTTTGATTTTGGGTATGATTTCATTGGTATCAGGCTCAACTTTACCCTTCTTATCGTATTCCTTATAAAATTCTTCATGTACCTTTTTCAATGCCACCTCCAATTTTGGGAGTTCCTTGTCATTGTCCACTAAGATATGTTTTTGATGGTGATGGGGGTGGTCATTGGTCTCTGCCTTGCCCTGTCCGTCATTAGAGTTATTATTGTTAGTTTTATCGTCCGCTTCCATTTCTTCGTCATCTTCGCTCTCTTCCAAGTCTTTCTGCAATTTTGCTAGTGGCCTTTGCGCTTGTTGTTGTTCGAGTAATTCAACTCGTTCGTCTGCTTGGGCCTGTAGTAATTCCGGGTCATCTTCACCTCCAGCAATTTGAGCTAATTGTTCGACCGGTGTACCTTGCGATGCACTATTGTCCTGATCCTTTTGATCACTATCTTTTGAAGTACCATTATTGTTTTCCAGGTCCTTAGGATTGACGGAATCTTTCTCCTTTTTCTCCTTGGCGTTGGGATTGGTAGGTTCAACCATACCGGTACGCTGCGGCAGAAAACTCGAGTTGATGTCACCGATTCCAACAAAGAAGTTGTAAGGTATTACTTTAACGAGATTTGAACTCCATTTCCAGACGTCGCCACGATCATCAATGATAGCTACCATCGATGTTGATACAGGGAACAGACGTTTTAACGACTTCTGAACCAAGCTTCCACTTTCATCTCTACTCAAAATTCTATCACCAAAAAACTTGCCCTCAGGGTCAATTATTTTGGCAATTGCCTTTGCATAAGATTTTGTGGCCATTGTATACACATGCATTTCATAAATCTCGGCCATGCTTTCCAAAAACGCTTGCAGGCCTGGTCTAACCTTAACATAATATGCACACATAGTCGTAGAAGGTGGCGCATTCTTTCCTGCCGAGGGATGCGGTATAATCTTCTCTTCTAAATAGAACGATTGAACATCTTTAACAGCTTCATGGTTTGGGTTTGTCTCATCCCGCATCCATTCCCCAATCGTCGGATCCACTGCAGCATGGATAACAGTCTGATCTAAATCTACCACCAAAATCAGCTTCCTTTCATTCAGTAATCGCTCAGAAGATGTCTTTTCTATTCGCTCTGCTTCCCCCATTGAAACCTTCAGGCCGCTGGTATCGTGGGCCATCGATATGGGTGCCCTATCCTTATTATTAAATTCTGTGTAATCTTGTTGATCCAGTGAAGCGCCACAGATGGCGCAAAGTCCACCGTATTGTACGGAATGTGTGCATGGTTCAATTAAACTGACAACTTGGAAACTCGAGCTCTTAACTTCGTCCCCTACTTGGACAAACCATTGCTCAATTTTGCCATCAACTGGGCTCTCAAAAGTCGAATGGAACTCCTTCCGTACCTTGTTATTCTCGGAAGTGCCCTCTTCTACTTCATGCCAATACTTGTATCGTAAAATTGGAGTATGCTTGGTGACGGAGACCCCAGCCGGGGCCAGAATTGCCGTCACCGTAATCGGGAAGAGGATTGATTGAGGCAAATTGACGTTCGTCGGTTCAATCATCTTAAATAACACCTATACACGCGTTTCAATGTCTGTCGAGGCCAGTTACTTGTGTTTCAAAATTCAAACGTTTACACACCTTCTTTCTTTGCTTGTGGAGCTATGTAATATTGTCTGACGCCTTTCCTAAGGGTGCATTGATCAGTTGGGACAAAAAAAAAAAAAAATTAAAATAAACTGCGCGTCATTATGCGCAAGATATGGTGATTTTAGATGGGCCGGGAATTAACACAGCCCAGAAATTGGATTATCTGAAATGAACTTAAATACAAAGGTCTACAAATACATTAATTAAAGATATACCGTTTACTGTCCCAGTTGATGATACCAGAGTCGCGAACGCCGTCTCGCTTGTGAGCACCCTTTCTTTGAACACTTGCAAAGGCCGCATCAAATTCATGATCTATCAATTCATTACCGTTAAAATGCTCAGTGGTTGCAGGAGCTACCTCCTGTTCTTTTTTGATTTCTTGTAATCGCTTCTGTTTCTTCTCCCGCCGTTCATTTAACTTTATTCGTTTCTTGACATAATCGACAACATCGAATTTAGTGCTTGTTGTTTTCACCCCGAACGGATCATATTTATGGCGGTCGGACGGAGTCATTGTGGTAGTGCCACTAGTGCTCTCGGTGCTAGTGGTGGTCGCCTTTATTACATTTCCTCCCAAGGATATCTTTAATGACAGCTTTTTGGGTTTCTCCTCTGCTGGTGCTACGCTTGTAGGTGACAAACTAGACTCAACATTAGCCGATGAGGTTGTCGGCGTTGATGGCTTATCAAATTTAGGCAAAGTCATGACAACGGGCGGTGGTTCGTCATCTTCGTCGTCATCTTCCTTCTTTCCTTCTACTTCACTTTCCTTCTCCTTTTTGATCGGCTCATCATGCGTTTCTGTATCATTAGATTCGGTAAGATTACCTTGGCGGTGCTGGTCGAGTTCGACTTCGACCAATTCCTCCTCTTCGTCCTCCTTCATATCCACGTCATCTTCCTCATCATCATCATCATCCTCCAACAAGCTGTCATCGCCTACTCTGACCGTCTCCGTCAGACGACGCAGTGCCTCTTCAGCCAGTCTGCCCTCTTGTACAATTTTCTCCCGCAATTGGCGGGGATCGGTTACTCGATTTGTGTATTGCGGTGTAGCCATGAATGTATGATCTGGTGGGAAGCTCGGCATCCATGAGGGAACATGTGGGCCAGGTTTCTTTCTGTTAGGAACCAATTGGTTGGCAGATGATGTTGGGGCCGTGAAAAAGGGTTTCGCCTCTTCCGCCAACGGTTCTTCCGTAGGATCAACACGGAGCTGATTCAACGCATCCACATACCTTGACTTCAAATCCTTCTGGTTGTCTAAATCATTAAGTCTGATCCCAGTGAACCGTAATAACATGGCAACGTCAGCTACCGATGGACTACGTCGTCGCTGAATCCCACTCACTTTGTGCAGCCGGGAGCAAAGTTCCATCAAATGCTCCTCTGCCAATATGCTTATATACTCAAACGATTCTCTACTGGCATGGATCCCTCCGGACCCTAGAATTGCTGCAATGGCGCGTTGGAAGATTACTTGCATGTTATCCAACTCAGAGCCAGTATCTACAGGTTCTCGATCCATCAACATACACACTCGTCTGCTCAGTTTTTTGGGCACATCTTCTACCTTCACCGTATCTCCCTTTTTGCTGCTGTTGTCAGCCGACGGTTTTGCTTCTTCTTTATTCGTGTCATTGTCAGTATTGGTGATATTAGTTGTCATTTGATGGTCTATGAGTTTCCGTCAAGAATAAATAAAATAGTTGCAACCCGGGTTTCGTTCTCTCTTCCGCCCTCTCACGTCTACTCTCTTGTGGCTTGCAATTATATCGGTCCCCTTTCTTTTAAAGCCAGAAATAGCGGAAATTTTCAGTTCAGCTCACTAAGTCGTACTAACTGCCAAATGCTTTTGTTCAAATGTTTTCTCCCATCTACGCGTTGCTCTGGCAACAACTAAAATCCGCGCCCCACACTTCCGCCACAAGCCTTATCTCAGCCGTTCGTCTGAATTTCAGATTATTAACTAGGGAGCTACCATTTTCTTTTTGTTTTTTGTTTTTTTTTTGCTTCTTTTCAGAGAATAATGAGGTAACCAAAGACATTATTACGTATATATATTAGGTTTAGAAACAGTATATCTATTTCTTGGCTTCTAGTTCCCCTTCTATGTCTATTCTACGTTCAATGGATTCCTTGGTATAGATCTTTCCTGGGTTGAGTAGCTCGTGAGGGTCGAGGGCCAACTTAATTGTTCTCATAAGACTAATGGCATCTGAACCCAGTTCGTCTGCCAAATAATCCAATTTACCAGCACCTACACCATGCTCACCGGTACAGGTTCCTTCGAGTACCAGCCCATTATACACAATGTTTTTGGCAACCTTCTTAACTATATCCTTGTCCTTGTCGGTATACATAATACTGGCATGGAAATTGCCGTCGCCGACATGACCCAGGGCGGACCCAAGGACCTTGCTATCAACGATGTCCTTTTTAGTGGCTAGAACCAAATCGGCTAATTTGGACATTGGCACAGCAACGTCAGTGGAATAAACCTTACTACCTGGAGGAGCGAGGGCAAGCAGACTCCACAGAGCTTCTTTTCTGGCAGCCCAGATTTGGTGCTCCTCCTCCTTGTTGGAGGCAAAATCAAAACTGCTGCTTCCATGGTTTGAAGCCAGCTTTCGTGTTTGTTCGATCTGCTCATCAACATAAGCATTAGTACCCGAAAATTTGAAGAACAAGGTTGGCTTTTCTTCATACTTCCTAGAGGTATATCCTGCCTCGTTCACTGCCCACATTTGAATGTCGTCCATGAGTTCGACAGCATGGACAGGAATTCCAGCTTTAATAACATCAATTGCTGTGTTAGTGGCATCTCGCACGGTGGGGAATGCACAAGTGGCCACGGTGGTACGTTCAGGAACCACCTCGAGCTTGACAGTGATTTCGGTGATCAAGCCCAAAGTTCCTTCTGAGCCGCTGAAAAGATGGTTAAGGTTATATCCTGCAGAGCTCTTTCGAGGACGTTGTTTGGTTTTGAGAATTGTTCCGTCAGCTAGGACCACCGTCAAGTTTACAACATGGTTACGCATTGGACCATATTTAACGCAATTAGTACCAGAACATGAGGTGCTGACCATTCCGCCAATCTTGGCTGTTGGACCAGGATCAACCGCGAAAAATAGTCCAGTTCCCTCTAATTGTTTGTTAAGATCCATCCATCCAACTGCCGGTTGTACTGTACAGTCCATATCATCCGGCCTAACTTCTAAAATCTTATCCATGTTGGCGAAATCAATGCAGATCCCTCCGAATGACGCACTGAAATTACCTTCCAAACTTGATCCGCCGGAGAACCCAATCATAGGCAATCTGTATTTGTGACATACTTTTGCTATTTCGGATACCTCCTCAGTGCTATTAGGATATACAATTGCAATTGGCAAGGTATCAATATTGTAAGTGGACCATTCTGAATA
Source organism: Blastobotrys serpentis (assembly GCA_003705695.2). Taxonomy (NCBI): domain Eukaryota; kingdom Fungi; phylum Ascomycota; class Dipodascomycetes; order Dipodascales; family Trichomonascaceae; genus Blastobotrys; species Blastobotrys serpentis. The sequence continues at coordinate 94,958 of PPJG02000043.1, forward strand.
ACCGTGTCGTTTGAGATCGTCGTCATCAGTTGAGACGCCATCATCTCCGAGGACTTTCTTCAACTCCGGCAGTGCTTTATTGAACTCTTCTTTCCCTCCATATTTCTGCTGAACCAGATCCCGATCAATCGAGCTCGACCGTTTCTTGCTCTCTTCCGTTACAGCAGGTAACTGGGATAAAGCGCTGGTATTTTCTGACTTCTTTTCGTAGTAGCTTTTAGCTAGGTAAAATGATGCCCCTCCTGCTACTAGTGAGCTTCCGGCTACAAGCCCAAAAGAATTGGAGGACTTGGGACTACTATTACTGCTACTCGAAGCAAATCTACGCGATCCACGAATGGACCTCCGACAAATTTTACTCGACAGTCGTAAAAACATTAGTTGTATAGAGATTGAAAAATAATTGGTTCTGAAAGTCCTTTAAAGAAGATAGTGGGGGACCGTGCGTGGGGAAAGTCCGATATCGCCGAAAATAAGGAAACTGGGATTAGGGCTGTTTAGTTGAACCACGGCTGTGTTATAATTAGTTTTACGAAGGACCGTAGTAATTAACTAAAATTAGCCGCTTCTTTTACTTAAACGAGACAATAAAACGTAGGCGAGCTACCATATGAGTGTAACGTATCACAGACATAAAATTTCCACCCGGTATCTTTTTGCTAACAAAGACAATTGAGTCCTACAATTTACTACTATGAGACAAGTCATATTAAGATGACTTCCATATCATATAAAGAGAATTAAATAATGCTTTGTAAGCAATACTATGACGCCAATTAAAGAAGCATTACTATCAAAAAAATTCCGCGGTTACAATGTCAAGTCTATTTTATATAACCGCATTTAAATAATGCTTACAATTAAACAAGACTATCCAAAAGAGCTTCGACGGCACCTTGGACGTTTCCGCCACTCCTTCTGAGTGCGCGGACGTTACGATCAAAGTCGTGGAATCCGAGCTCGTTGAGTTGTCTTAATTGAGACTCATAACGTTCCTCAGGAGGTCTAGTATCCTCTGGCTCTTGATTCTGTGGAGCCCCGCCTCCCATCATGGCAGAAAGAAAAGCCGGATCGAACATTGGATTGGCACCACCAGCACCTGCGCCAGTACCCCCAGCACCTCCTAAAAGAGCACTAAATGGGTTGGCGTTACTATTGGCATTTCCACCGGCAGCACCTGCACCGCCTAATAAAGCAGAAAATGGATTTGGTGGGGCTTGGGAAGAGGTATTAGTGGAATCGTTGTTGTTGTTGTCGTTGTTGGTTCCTTCGTTTCCACCTGGGGCAGGAAAGTTGTTACCACCAGCTCCAGCGCCACCGGCACCAGAAAACTGACCCATAGCCTGCTGCATCTGCATCATTTGGCGGAGCATTTGAGGGTTAGTGAGCATATTTCTGAAGTGTTCTGTTTGCATCAGCTCTCTAAACTGTGGGCCCATGCTTCTCAACTGCGGATTAGAATTGATCATCTGATCCACCATTTGAGGGTTTGAGAGCATGTCCCTTAATGCCTCCTGGAATTGAGGTTGCTCCATCATGGAGAGCATTGCTTCTGGATTCATTTGTCCCATTCCGCCATCTGGGCCAAACATGCTCGCACTAGGCAATTGTGCCAACCCGGCGTAACGAGCACCAGTCAGGTCAGCCAAAACATTTCCTGAGCCTTGGCCGGCTGCAATATTAGATGGAACTTGAGACGAAGAAGTATTAGAGTCTGTTGATGATGGCGTAGTGGCAGTGGCGGCAGCAGCACCAGTGGATGGGGCAGCTCCTTTTACTAAATGCACAGTGGTTCCGGATTTCATGTTATAGGAACCAATAGTTTCAGTATCCTTCAACACTCGACCGGAATAAATCAATCTTTGCCGTTCCACAGCAATTTCTGATCGTTCCGCGATGATGGTCTTTAAATCCTTAATAGTGGCTTCAGTGGACACTTCCACTTCGAACCGTTGATCTGAGGATGATCTAGAAACGTTAGTTTCATACTTCTAGCTTTCTATGAACAAAAAGAAAGCTTGCTTACTTGATAGTTAGGTTGATTGTATCGGACATTGCGTTACTTGGACGATGGATTGATATGGAACTTTATGGAGTTTTGCAATCCCCGACTGTTTCTATAGACTCTTAGTACGCAGCTAGGTTCGGAACTTCCCATCGGTGTTCCGGTCCGATACGAATTATAAGGGAAATCTCCCCTCATCTGCAGAATGGTAATAAGCGAGAGAGGATTCAGGTTATGGATCAATTGTTAGTTTAGAATGATATTGAATTTATACTATTTGCGCTTTTTCTTCGACCCGAAAAAGTTTCTGTTAGGTTTGGTTTCTTTCTGTTTTGCAGTGGAGTTTTGTATTTCTGCATTCAACCAGGATCTTTTCGTTAGAATGATAACGAGTGCACGAGCCGCTGGAACACAGACATACAAGTTCCTCTTTGGCAATTTGTGAGGGATGTCGTGTACGTCTTGTGTGTGTGTGTGTATTTTAACAGACACATTACCCCTTAGTTTCCACTCAATTTGGACACAGGTTATTTTTTTAATCATCCTCCTTCGAGTCAGTCCGGCAGAAACGGGTATGCGGAGGAAATTCGATTACTACATCAAATTTTTGAATAGGAGTTTCTATTTCATCTGGTTCATACAGGGCCGCAAAGGACCAATTGTCGGAGAAACAAATTTGCACTTGACTATCTACTACTTAACACAAGGTCTGAATCCAAATCTTATTCGTGTCTAAATAGTGGTCCTCATAGGAAGATAGATGTGGATAAAAAAGATTTCCAACGAACTCCATGCATGCGATAATATCAAAAGGTAATGCCGATCATCATCATTCAGCCGTGCCAGTACCCCTGCCGATCGCGGGCTGGTTTTTTTTTTTTTCAAGACAGGACATATTTTATCACTAGTTGAAGACAATCGACATCAAAAACGGGTCTGCCGATCCTGCGAGACAGATGTTATGTCTATCTGTAACTAGCAGCGGTCTCCTTCGGGGAATCTGACGTATCGTGAGAGGGTCTAAATGAATGAATGCAGGGACAATAATGGAGATGGGAGAAGAGTTGGTGATGATTGTGATCTCCACATTGTAATTGTGAACAACAGTTTTAGATCTGAAGTTAGGGACGAACCGTGGATTTGGGAATTCGAGAGTGATGGGTATAGTGGCTGTTGTCTCATAATAGCCATCAGCACTAGGTATACTCCATTGCAACGAGGAGAGATCCAACTTCCGTTGGAGAAGAAGAGTGATATCGGTGTTTGTTCGAGAACGGAGTTTATAAATTATGCTTTTAATCTGTGGTGGTGGCGGAATCTTATTCTTTTGGCTTGGAGAAAAAGTAATGTTTAACTTGATAACGGAGCTGGATGTTGACGTCACCAACAACTCTATTGGTCCAGGCACCGACAATTGCAAATCTCCATAGTCGCGTTTCCTAAATACTGCACCGCCTGATTGGAGCTTTTTGGTTGTGTGGAAATTTAGCTTTGCAGGCCCTAGATCGAGCGGGTTAGGTTCATTGGAGGTCATCAAGGTAATATCCTCCCTTGCCTCTAGGAAGGTTTCGTCTTGCTTGACAATGCGAGTGCGGATATAGTAGAGTATTTGGTGATAATCCGTGACAAAGGTAGGTGGCAAATCGTAACTGCCACCATTTCCGTTATCGTCGTGGTCGTCGACAAGTAAAAATGAAAAGGGGAAGCTGTACAGAAATCCGAATTCAAGTTTTCCGTCGGGTGGATACGTTTCTAAGGGGATTACGTGGCTTGTGATGACTCGTTTATAAAGTACTCGAGTTAAGTTGACTTCATGTAAAACCAATTCAACTCCAATTCCTTGGAAAAATAGCCCGGCTTCATCCTTCGGACAAATTTCAACTGTGCCATGAACGGTGTCCCCAACACCAAATGCTCTATCGAGGTAACCCTGGCTGAATTTCAGCGCAATTGTCTTTCTCTTCCTGCTTTCAGCAGAGTCAATCGCCACTTTTTGACCTTCGGAGCTATAATCAGGTAGAAGACAAATCTCCCGCCCGTAGTATTTCGGAGGCTTTGGCAGCATAAGGGACCATTGAACTGTCTCTAGAAGAAGGAAAAAAAGAGGAAAAGGAATAAAGACGATTACTGACGAGAAACCTTTTGTTTATATAATCTTATATTTTCTAGCTGAAACAAGAGCAAAGACAAGATGCGGCTGATTTTTGTGCTCTTAAACTTTTTCTTTTTTTTGTTTTTTGGAATATTATTAATACTAATCAAAATCGTGAGATAGATTCTAGATTGCAGATCCTGATCTCCCCCACACACAAACCCTCTTCTTAGTAATAGAATATTTTATTATTTTATTTATTTATTTTTTTTTTTTTTTGGTTTAATCGGGAAAGAGGGTTCTCATTATCAGGTTGGACCGAAAACATTGTTCATCAATACGACTGGGAATTTGAGAGCAACTTCGGCAGAGTCCCTCACGGTAACGCCGATTTCCAATTCGTAAACACGACTGGAGAGACATGTGCTGAAGGTGGGTACCAACTTGCCCCTAATTCGCTCTTCAGTCGGCAGGATAATAGGCATGGTCAGATCAGCCACACTTGTTCCGTATAGTGAGTTCCAGACAAAGTCAGTCAGCTGCAGCTGTCTCTGACACAAAACCTCGCTGACTGTTCGGAAGCCGGGCTCTCCAGGTTTTGGGACAATGTGGGTCCGATTAGTTGAGACTATTGTGTGGGCTATGATTTTGTAGCAGAAGATTAGCGAATCTGGGGACGGTGGCGGAGACCTAATTGAGGCGTGGTAATACAGGCTCAAGCTCAAGGTCTGGCCGCGGCAGTCATTGTTTTGCAGTGATAAAGTGGGGACTCGAGTCACTTTGAATGAGAGCTCGCCCAGTTGAGTTTTGGCTCCAAATCTCTTTCTCCTCACCTTCAATGGCGTCTTCGCAGAACTCAGTTCCTTGTCGTTATATGCTTCAATCTTGTATGTGGGGTTGAGTTTGATGCCGACGCAAATTTCACCTTGGCATTCCTTCTGCTTGATAATTCGCCCGCGAACAATGTAGTGCAACCGCAACACCATATCTTTGACATCCTCAGGTCGCTCCAGCCCGTAGTCGCATCCGTAATTTGCCCCAACCCCAAAAGGCAGGAAAGTGTGGAAGGGATTGTGGCCCTCCCGCGAGGCGCAGGCGAATGGATTGGTGAAGGGAATAATCAGCGAGAAGGGGAACTTGTAGACTAACCCCTTATGCAACTTGCCATCTATAGGATAACTCTCAACTCCGCAAATCCGGTGCTGGGCCAGTGAGAGCTTTCGCACCACTCGGTTTTCAACCAGCCGGTTGTGCCGGCTGACAGATTCAACCATCACCAGTTCGATAACAACCTTGTCATAGTCAATATCCTGTGTAAATGGTCTAATATATGCATTCCCAGTGATCACTTCCCCAACATCGTATTCCCTCTTGGCCTTTCTTTGATCAATATCAATTTCAAAAACTCGACCTTCAAATCCGGAACTCTCTCGGACCTCAAAGTCTGTACTATAATCAGGGAGTACACAACCTCCCGCATTTGTCGCTTCGTATTCTGGTGGTTCTGGTAATGTCATGGTAGCTTTGGTTCATATTCTGTTTCCTATTGTTAATCCCATCCAAGTACAGGGCCGTGTATATATATATGCATGTTGTGTATGATTCCGCTTCCTTTGCCCACCTTCAATAACCGCTACTTAAAGTGTCTCACCCGCATCATGACTGGTCATCAACAAAAAAAGGCAGAGCCGCACATCTTGAGTCACTTTACCATAGTAATAGGAAATTTGAGCGACGAACGGAGCCAGTCAAGTAAGCATTATTTTAGAGTCACTGTGCAGATGATCATTGAGTGATTACTAATTGATTTTTTTTTATTTTTTCACCGTTTTGAGAAGAGAGAGGTGGGATGAAGAGATGACCTTTTTTTTGGTTGTAGAATGATATCTGCCGTATTCATAGTTCTGACTCTCTTGCCCTAACTCCTTGTAAATAGCTCCAAATTTTGTGTTAAATTAAACCATTGGTATACCGATTAGAACAACTACAAAAAAAAGGAACCTTCAAGCTCTCAAGCTCCGCTATAAAATGTAATCGAAATTGTATAAAATGAAAGCTCTTACCGACCCCTCGTCAGCCGCGCATACTATACAATAATTGATCAGCATTTTAGTTTCCGTGATGAGACTTTAGTCCATAACGTTCTAGGATATTGTGCGGGACAAAGGCACGGAATCGTTCAAACTGGATTTGGGCTCGGGATTGATACGGAGTTACCTCTTTCAGGCATAGTTTGTATATCGCTGATATAGAATCAAAACTTGTCACACCCTGTTTCTAGATAGCCGGGGGAATAGTTATAGCTTGCAGCCTGTATAAAAATGAATCATCTCGTGTTTGCTGTTTAACGTAGACAATAGTCACGCATCCTCTCTAATTGGAGTAGCATACCCCTAATGAATCTGTCGTTGGAATGTGAATGGGTGCGTTGGTGAGGCGTTAATGGGCCGCCGTGCGTGGAACTGCCAAGCGGTGGATCGAAAGTGTGCCAGCTCAATGTAGGAGGGCCGTAACCAATAGAGGACTTTGAATTTTCAATTCAGATGTTATCTATTTTAATTTTTTCTCTGATTTCTGTCCAATCCCTTGATATTAAAGATTCTGTCTAGTTTTAGAGTCATCCGTTGATAGTCAAATAATTCCTAACTATAAGTCTATTTCTTTAACATTCCAGACACTCAATGCGCTGGACTAGCCTTGCAGATTGGTAACTAGCAGTTTTCACTCTTTGTTTTTGTTTTCAATTAGGGAATTTTTAAGCGCTTAAACTCCGGAGATTTTAGCATGTCGGAAAATATTATTTGCTGTCACAGTACTCAATTCAGAAAAAAAAAAAAAATTTAAAAGTAGTGATTCAGTAATGAACACTACTAGCAATGATTGTTCTGTCGAAAAGCCATAATAGATCTCACTCGCTGAACTCTCTCTGTCAGCCGATTTTGAACGCCGAAAAATGTCTGATATGACACTCATATTCATAAAAGAGTTGAGACCATATTGTCCATGAAAATTGTTACAATGTCTCGGGCCCTTTTAATATAAATGCTGAATATCGAATAATTTCCGGTGCCGGTGAAACCTTGTCGTTGATGGCTGTAAAGCATATGAACAACTCAAATTGATCCCTTTGGTGCCTTGTACTCGAAACTCAACACAATGAAGTATTTTCCAGTTGAGCTCCTGTACACAAACGATGATCACTGCAATCTCGATTATTTAGTCTAAGAAGAGTTAATCGGGGTTTTCACAAAATTGTTAGGATACCTACTCGAATTACAGTTTCTCCCGGCTCTTTTTGATCTTAGCCCGCCTGTAGGCAAACGGATAACGGCATATGATGTCTATATTCGAAAAAATAATGAGCTAGAGTATTGGCTCATGAATTTGGAGGAAATAGGGAATTATCGTTCATTTGACGTTGAATTGTTAGATATAATGCTAGACGTGTTGGAAGCTCTTCCTAAGGTGACCCTTACGGCAGCAGATAAAAATGGATTTCTTGTACTAAACTCTATTATGGAAAAGGTGCGAAAGTCCAAACTTGACCTCCCCTTTCCTCGACAATATACATTAACCGGTCCGAACATCCAAGTCTATGGCATGTTAAAAAAGAGGTCGAAATGGGAATTGAACATCGCAAATTGGATATTATATATGAAGACATACTAAGCTTTGATCCTTGGAATTTTGTCACCTTTTAAAAAAGACCGAAGCTCACCATTAATATCAAAGGAGCAAACAACCGCTGCTCAGTTAGTCGCCTTATAGATTGGATTAAACCAGCGAAAGTAAAAAAAAATCATCTTGAAAATGTGGCTTTATATGTTGATCAACGGAGGCCATAAGTGAATCACCAATGTTCGAGTTTGGTGAAGAACTAACATTAACTACTGTTGGAATGACGTCGAATTTAAAATATCCGGTATTTAATATCCAAACTCCAAAACTTGTTATTATAAATGGGAGTCTCGACAAGTTCAATTCTCTTTTTAGATTCCACAAAATGAAGAAACTTGTGATATGTAATTACGCACGAATTGATAGGGTCATAGAACTAACTACTGGTCGAGAATTGGATTCAATTTTAAGTGGTATAACAGTATTGGAGATATGTCATTTAGGCCTTAGAGCTCTCTGCAAAGCTGACAGGATGATTCTTTCCATGTCATTGTTGCAACTGAAGTTGACAGGATACCTACGATTGGACCAAGTGCTTACTTTGGATATCAGTTTCTTGGTAAAGCTCAAAATTCTGAAAATATGCATAGATTTGATATCTGAAAGGAAAGCAAAGGAATCGGTGCTGAAATTGGCTTCACAATGCAGTTCACTTGAGCAGATTACTCTATTTACCAGGAGAGAAACAGTACGTATAGAATTGTAGCTAATTTTATTACTGAAATTCTGGGACGCTTAGCCCAATCTCCTATTCTGATTCCTTCTTGGCTAAACCAGCAAAAGTCCAGGTCGTAACAAAACTCATCAGCCCTGATTTCACCCGCCTTATATTCTGCACATCCTTCTTCTAAACCAGTTAGTTTTAATGGTCCGAAATATTCCCCTCATCTATTCTAGTGTTGAGTTGACGGCACAAGCACAATATTTACTGAAGAAATTTAAAGAAAGTTACAGAAAGAAAGCTCCAAAATACCAATATACTATGAATTTTTTATTACAATTATTACTCAATGTCCATAATGTGTCTATAATACTCATGCAATGGCAGCCTGTAAGTTAGACTTTGAGCTGACCAAGCCAGATTGTTCGCTTTCCAAATACTTCAAGAGTTCGACGATTCTGTTCTTTAAGTCGTCAGATTCAAACGGCTTGACAATTGGATTAGCAGTTGCAGTTTTGTTAGATTCTTCGTGTTCAGCCTCAACTTGTTGAGCGAAAACTTGGTCAAAGATATTGACAATGTCTTCACGATAGCTAATGACAGTTTCATTTCTCTTTTGGAACAATTCTAATAAGAGCTCGAAGACTGGTGTGTTTTCTTCAAAGCCGTCTTGAAGAGGTAATCTGCTGATCAAGACAGGCAAAACTTCACCCATTGGGATCAACTCAGTATATCTGAGGGTCATTCTAGCAACACAACCACATGCATTGGCCAAACCTCTTTCATTACTGTCATCTTCATTATCGCCATTGTTGCCGAAAGACTTGCGTTGCTTCTTTTCGACCTTCTTGAGAAGTCTTTGTAGCTTTTGTAAGATGGTCATGAAATTGGATTTAATCATGTCTTCATTTTGACTGTAGAAGCACAATAATCCAATACCATATGCAGAGTTTGATCGAACTTCCAAGTCCTTATCATCCAAGCCCTTCATGAGAACAGAAAGGAGAGACTCGGTCCATCCGGTACAATCGGCTCTCATACCGTTAATGACTTCAGCGATAGCCCCAATTCCGGATGCTCTTTCTGTGCTGCTCTTGCTGGATGCATACTTGGAAAGAGTTGGGAAAAAGGTGTCCAAGATTGGACTGAACTTGTCACCGAGGGCAGCGGCAAGTTGGACAATAACATCCATGGCGCTGTCAGTCAAAACCTCATCATATTCCGAGCTTTCACCATTGTCCTCAGCATCTTGCTTGCCATCGTATTCATAATCGTCGTCATCAAGAGTTTGAGATGGATGAGTCTTGTTCAAGATCATTAACAATTCACCGCACAATTGCTCAAGTTCACTTTCACTTCCAACAACAACAGGGCCGGCAACCTTGACAGCTTCAGCAATGTTGTCACAGATAACAGTGGTTACACTTCTTTCATCACATCCGGAGAGCAATTCCAAACAAGAGGTTCTGGAAACTTCCAACAAAGCCTTGGCTGGATCCGCTAATTGGGCAGAAGCTGGGAAACCTGGGGTCCATTGTGGATAGTTACCAATCTTGTAATAAGAAACGAATGATCTCCATAAAGCCACAACAGCAGCTCTAGAAATACCCTCGTAGAAGTGATCAACAAGTTCGACCAAATTCTTGGTAGCTTCTTCCAAGAATGGAATGAAATCATTTTTAGTGGCGACGATAATTTCACCCAAAGTGTCGGTAGCAACTTCCTTTTCAGCAGCCATTGCACTGTTGATCTTGAATTTGCTCATAATATCTTCTTCCTCGTCTTGGCCGATCATCTCTTCGTTATCATCTTCTTCATCCAAACCTGCAAATTCGTCTTGGCCAAGAGATTTGAAGATTTCAGGAACCACATTGTTGAGGAATGGAGAGAAATCAGATCCATAGGTCTTGGCCAAGGTACCAAGGAAGATGAATCCACATTCTCGCAATCTACTTTGACCAGATTGAAGACAGCTGTAGGAAGCTTCAACAAGAGGCTGGACAAATGGAGAGAAAGCCTCCTTTCCAACTGCACCGGCAAGAGCACTGAGGGCATCCAAAGTGATACCACACAAGGCGACTTCATCATCAGACATTTCAGTAGAAATTCTGACAAATGGTTCAACTGCATGGATGGTAGATTCAAAGAATGGGTGGTACGCACGACCAGAGGAGAAGGCAGCAGAAGAAATAGCAGCAACGATGGAACTCTTCAACTGCAAATCTTGAGTAGAATTGAGGAGTTGAAGAAGCTTTGGAGCCAAATCGTTCAAATACTTGTCAACAATGACCTTTCTATCCAAACCTTCCAAGATGGAATCCAAGGCCAAACAAGCATTTTTGCCAATCTTCAAACTAGTAGCGGTGTCCATGACCTTGAAGACGAGTGGCAACAAGACTGCATGTTCTTCGGAAACAACTTCGTGTAATTCCGAAGCTAATTCAGCAAGAGCTTGCAAAGCACCGGACTTGACGTTCATGTCGCTGTCGTTAAGACCATCAACAACCATTGGTAAGATGACATTAATTTGGTTGGCGACATAATCTGGGGCACCTTCAACAGATGCAGTAATAGCCAAAAATGCAGCTCTTCTTTCAGATGGGTTTTGGGATTTGGCATATTGTGGTAAAACTTCCATAAGTGGGCCCATAACTTGGCTTGGTGGAAGGGAGCTCGAAAGGTAATCAATCAATCTCAATGCAGTAGATGACGGAGTTTCTTCATCTTCCTCATCTTCTTCATCATCATAGCCTTCAGAGACGATCTTAAGGGCAGTAGTAGTAAGAACAGGTCCAAGCTTGAATCCTTGAATCTTGTTCTTCTTGAATCTAACTGCAGTGAGAAGAAATTGGAGAGCTGGGAGTCTAGAATCATCTGAAAGATTTTGCTCAGCTGCAATGTTGTTGAGCATGAAGGAGACCAAATCACCAATGTGCTTAGAAGTCAATGCAGGATCGCACAACAGCAAGCCATTAAAAACTTCAAAGACTTGAGAAATACCCTTGTCATCATCGCTGGAGATGACTTGCTTAAGAACTTCAACCATAGATGGAATAAGGGCTCTGAAAAGTTCGACTGGGTTTCTTTCAGCTGGTTGATCGGCGACAGCAGATTCAATTACTTCAGAAATGCTACCAAGACCCAAGACAGTAGAAATACGGACTTGTTGAGACTCAGGGTCATTAATTGTTTGTGAGAACAAATGGAGGATGTCCACCAAAGAATTAATAACTGAAGAAACCGCGGCATCCAACAAGGTGTACAAGATGTACACAGAAATTTCTCTCTCAGCAGCAGAAGATGATTTTGTGCCATTATACAAAAATGGTAAAAGCTCAGGCCACTTATTTTCTTCAAGATCCAATTGAGCAATAGCAGAGATGACACGAGACGAAGTGTGGCGAGGCAATGGATCGGCTTCTGCGGCAGTTGACTTGAGAAGAGATTGTTTGATTTCAATCTTGTAGTTTGCTGGCAAGGACTCATCATCTTGCCAGTATCTAGCGACCAATTTTCTAGCCTCAACACCAGACAACTGACGAATATGTTTGTCAGAATGGTTTTGTAAGATATGAATCAAACCAGGCAAGGTCATTGGGTTTGGATAAAATTCACTCTGCAATTTGGCAGAGGCAGTTTTAACCGTTGCCGGTTGTGTGATTTGTTTTAAGGTTTCTTCCAAGTTCCCTATGAAAGCTTGATCCATTTTGAATATGGTTTTAGAAGAAGGGGGTTCAGTTGGAGAAGGAAGTGAAATTTTTGGACTATCAAAAAAAAAAAAAAAAAAAAAAAAAAAAATCTACTCGTTACCATGGTAACAGAACCGCGTATCGCGATCCCCCCTTATTTTGCCAACAATTTTTTCCGAATACCGACTGACGTCACCCTGGAAATTCGAATCATTCTCAAATAAATGTCAGTTAGACGTAATGCGGTCAAGATTCCCAAACGAATAAATACTTCAAAAGGGCGGAGTGTCATAGATGATATATTTAATGATGATCAATTATATGAATCTAACAGTGTAATTGATCCTGGCATTCAACCATATGCTACACCCTATAGCCCAATTGTTCGGCATGCCAATGATATCCGAGGGGTTCATTCTCTTTTCCTCGAGGGGTGGTTTTCACAAAGGCTATACCAACTTACACCAGTTATATACAAATGCCCTTATTTCAGTGCTTATTATTTCCCACCATGGTGTGCGATAAGTGCTGGACGCAAATCACGACCTGCATTGGCTTCACTTTATTTAGCTGGAGAGCAGCATAATGGAGTTCCTATAAAGGAGATGGGTATGAAACCAAATTTGGTTCGCAAGTCCAAAAACCCAATGGATTATGCATATTGGAGGGTGTCTATCACCAGAAACCTGAAGAAAGCACTATTCAATTCACTTAGGACGACATCCAAACATTCCTTTCCCGATGGTACCTTCCTATTCAGATCAAAAAGAGTTGCATCTCTCTCGGAGCTTCAACCTCATGTCGATAAAGTGGTCAAGACAGCAAGACATAAAAAAGATACAAACATGCAATGGGTCGAAAAGGTAAATTCCAAGTTCAATTTGTCACTGGTGAATAAACGACTTGCTACTAAATTCAGGCCCCCTGCAAAATTGTACGACAAGGATAATTGGTAATCAATATCACTTTGCATTTAAAGGATGAAAAAAGGTTCAACCACCTACCATTTGGGATATGGTGTTTGAAAACACCAAGTTCCATCATTTGCACAATATTTAAAAGCATGTAAATAAATTCCTGTATCTTTAGGAGTTGAAAAAATAGTGGACCCACACTCTCCACATATTTGTTTATCCGCCCCATTTTTTTTGGAATCCCTCTCAATTTCTGTTTCTTGTAACAGCTGTTTATAAAGGTCGTAACCACGTTCACTGATCCCATTATCATTCATGACTTGGATGGCAAAATCCCTAAATATCGGTCGCCTATACAGCGGATCATTGATAATCGGGTGACCAAGCATAGCCAAATGTTTCCGTATTTGATGCATTCTGCCGCTGTGTGGAATGCAATGAATTAATGTGGAATTGTCCTCTTTGTTATAAGATATAAATCTAAATTCCGTGAAACAAGGTTTAGAACTCTTTACCGTCGATAGAAGCGCATCTTTGCCTCGATTCTGCGTGCAATCCAAGTCAAAAAGTTCAAAATTGCATTCACGACTCTCCATCTTCCCGGTGACCTTTGCTAAATATTCCTTCTGAATATTGCGATCTCTAATCAGTTGTGAGAATCTACCGGCTGCCTGAGAAGATTTACCAACGATCAATAACCCCGATGTCAATCTGTCTAGCCGATGAGATGCATAAACTTTATGTCCAAGTTGCTGCTCTGATAATTCAGTTATGCAATTGTGTCTATATGGGCCAGCTGGGTGAACTGGTATTCCGGCAGGTTTGTTTAGTGCAATCAAACCATCTTTCTCCCCCACAATCTCAATTCGTCCTGGATCTACTATTGCTGGTTCATGCCAATGAACCTTGTAATATAGTATATCACCTTGTCGAACTTTGGTAGTTGTCAAATCTGCCTCTCCTTTAATCTTAAATTCCCTTTCTCTAGTTCCCCTGTTTCTTATCAGATAAACTCGTCGTTCCCGAATTGCAACCAAATGTTGCTGCGAACTTTGCGATCGAAACTCGGACGATATTATGTCTGGAACAGTCCGGTCTAACCATCTCTTTTTACAATTCACTATGCTTTCGTAATAATATGGCTCAATAGTTCGAAGCTTCATATCGTTTCAGAGCAGATGGGAAAAAAAAAAAAAATTGTGCTGTATGACGAGCCGCACGTTATGCCAGAAAAGAGAGGCGTACCTGTAATGAAATGGGATCTAGTGGCTTTTTCACCTGCACTGTTTTTAACGACAATAATTATAGAATTGCATTTTTTTAAAAAAAATTGAACCCAAACGGTGGTTGAAAACAATAAGTAAAATAATAAAGTGATGGTCGAGCTGATATACGATCTGCACGCAATTGGCGGTTCTAAGCCCATCTTTCTGCTCGATGTATTTTCAGTTTCAACATGTGTACAACGGGATAAGTTTTACTGTTGTTGAATGAGCGATATATTGAACTTTCCGTCGCTGACATTGGCATTTGACACGCTTATTAAAGAGCATGATAAAGATCACTGGGTCTAAACATCTGAAATGAACCAATGTATGAATTATCCTACTTGGTCTATACTAGTTCCTTTTTAAATTTATGTTTACAGAAGTAAATTAGCTACTGTTATTATTATTATTTAGATTTGTCTCTCAATCCTCAAGAATTCGTGGTGTTTCTCTATCGGACGAATGATATACCAATCCTAGTATGGTATTTTAGGGTCAGATTACTTGATTGCTTTATACATCCAGAGATTTCGTGTCCTCTCAGTCCAATAAATGTCCAGAAAATCTTATCTCCGTTTATCTCCGTTTTTTTCATTATTTTCCACTATTATAATTCTCAGAAAATACAATTTCAGTAATAAGCGCTGTGGCGCAGCGGAAGCGCGCAGGGCTCATAACCCTGATGTCCTTGGATCGAAACCAAGCAGCGCTATTACTTATTTTTTTAATTTTCGATTTATTAACCGTCAGCCGCACCCGTATATATACGTATCATCATGATATCATATCATGTACGTACTGTATATGTAGCTGTTAATGTTGGAACCTTTTTAATTTGCAATTGCCCAATTAATATTAATATTTGCAATTGCAAATTTAATTATAAGTTTACTTTTCTTCCATTCCAGTTTACAATAATTTAGTTTAGGTGTCAATTGTTATGTGGTGGGCGACTAATATCTTTTCATTAGTCGTGATAGCCCCAAAATTAGCCTGGTAGTAATTTGTACTAAGAGCCCCAAACGATGTGGCTCAGGAAGCTTGTTACCGTGCGCGCGTGGAGACGGTTTGTTGAAAGGCCGGGGAAGCGTTGCGTTTAGTATCAATTAACGATAAGGACAGGCGAGCTCGAAGCCTAAACTCGCTAATGTAAATTTCACGTAGGACTAGGACCATTTTGTTATCCACTACATAACATTTGACACTTAAACTACACTTAAATTAGCAACGTGACCACCCCTATATATATATAGCTCGTCGTTAATAAGATATTATAATCGATCAATTGCAATTAATGGTAATATATTAATGTTATATATATTGTATGTATGTATATATGTTTGCATATACATATATGCATTTTACCCCAGGGTGGCCGCCGAGAGAGCACGCGCTCCGCTGATAAAAAATCCACAGTTACTCCTGAGCGTTGTTTTGGAGTTGGTGAGATAAATTTCAAGGTTCGGGTCCATTCCAACCAACTGCCAAATAATCATCATGTCGTCGTACGATTGGCCAAATCGTGAGATGAATGATAAGAACGAAAGAGGATTTCGGATTTGTTTGATGAAATGCGTAATAAATCTCCAAAAATTACAGTGGCAGATATATTAGGCAGGATAGGAGAGTACGGGGGAAATTTTGGAAGGAGGCATAAGAGCGACATCAGATCAGCGCTCCGGGATCCAGAGTATCTAAGGGCCCTCTATGATCCCGATGAACTATGGGAACTTTTCAACAGCATGTGGGAGATGAAAGAAATTCGGTTGAGGCTTAAAGCTGACGGGGATAAATTATACACGGCAGACAGTTTCAAGGTGGATAACATGAATAAATTTGCCGAACGTAGTCTTAGTGATGCTGGTGTCATAAATATAGACAATACATGCTCCATGATACAATTGTCTCCCGCAATGCATAAGGTTATGCAACTGACTTTTCCTGATCTTTTCGAGGAAGGGAAAAACTGATACAATGTACTGGCAATCATGCTGTGCACGGAGTAAAAGGTCCAGTGAAATACAGAAAATGCTTGGTATGCATTTCAATTTAAACTCCATAAGGAAACTGGATATTGAACTCCTCCATGAGCTTGGGCTAAGCTGTCACCAGTCACCCTAACACCATTGAATGTTTAATGAATAGCCTTAGTGAAAGTAGCATCAAGAAGTTGAAGAACATGGGAGAGAGCGATGAGGAGGGCCCTACGCCCAATAACGTTCAATTTGAGGACACCACTGAGGTTGACAACTCTGATAGCAGGGTTCATTATGTTACTTCTAGTAATTTAACTGGAAGCACGTCTATACCTATACCCCAAGAGAATCCTAGCTCTCAAGTTGGCCCCTATGATGCCAATAGCGGGGCTCATTATCCTAGCTCTCAAGTTGATAAACCCTGATGCCAATAGCAGGGCACATTCCGTTCCTTCTGGTGATTTAACTGAAAGCACGTCGATGCCTGAAGGGAATTCAAGTTCTCAAGTTGAGAAATAAGATCGGTTATTGGACGGCTTTTCATGTTATGTCTTGACAGGTTATTGCTTCCGATATGTCAAGAGAGGCTGGCACACGCTATATATTCTTACCATGCTATTTGAATTTAGCTCGTCATACATGTCTTCACAATTAACAAGCAGCTTGTCCAGAAACAAGGCTCTTCTCGATTGCCTTTCAATTTGACACTGTACAATTGTGGAAGGTCAGCCAATATTAAAAGGATTTTATCTTATGTTTCACCACGTCGTCATAGTTCAATCAGAGAAATTTAATAAAGTCCCACGCAGAACCTTATAATTGAGGAATGTTTCATCCGCTTCTCCTTCTCGATGGATAAAAAGTGAAATCTTGGGCTATGAAAGTTTGGAGTCTTTCACGCTGACACTATTACGGATGGAATTCATAAATTGTACGTAGAGAGGTTTACATTATTTCCTTTACCAATATCCCGATACATTACTACATAAAGTGCCGAAGCTCTTTCATTCACATGAGGGAACATTCATCTCAATACAGACAAGTGTGAAGCCAAAATCTAAGGACATATATCCCTAAGACAACCTATTGTTATATCAAGTATGTTTATAAGACGTGGATTATGCACTCGATAATTTTTTGTAATCAGTTCAAAAAAAGTTGTTCTGGAGCAATTCTCTTAGGAACAAGGTTCAGTTTCCTTTTGTATTACTCTGAAACAAAATATACCCGATCAGCCCATTTGGTCATTAGAATGAGAGCAAATTGTATAGATTCGCATCAAAGGGATCAACGATCGAGAGAGAATCAATCGAACGTTTTTACACAGGTCGATCTGCGAATCACTGTTGACCTGCGAAACGCTCTCTATCCTACCACATAACCCGACGATGGCTAATCAGCTACATTAACTCAGGATTCAGCAGCATCCGTTAATGATATTTGCTCAAATTCCCTTGTCGAATTTCAATAACCTTTGAGGGTTGGTTGAGAGAATTAACGAGCAAATTTCTTGCATTCGAAAATACGCGCTCGGCAATTTATCGACTTTGTTTAAAATGGGTCCAACATTTTTTATCTACAGAAGGAGCCTTACAAGGAATATGAAAGTAAACGGCTAAAGAGGATCTCTAATGGCCCAGGAAGTTTATATGATGACAGCAGTTAGTGTGTAAGGAAAAATTCATAGAATTAAGATTGATCAAACTGAAACAAAATGGTGATCTGCATTGGCCGGTGGAGTCGACAGCGCGCCTCGGAACATTGCATGAAAAGTAGCTCACTGAACGAGCAAATTTCGTCAAGTAGTATATAAACCCTGCTTTTGGCCTTCAAACGGCTTCAACAATCATAGAAACAAAAAAAAAAAAAAGAAATAATAATAATAAGATGAATCGTCATATGGGTATGGATATGGGATCATCGGGCACGATGTCCATGTCTATGGGTACAGCAACTGCCAGTTCAGCCATGGCCAGCTCTACAGGTATGTCGGGCATGTCTCACGATGGAATGGATGGTATGGATATGGGATCCAGTTGTAAGATGAACATGTACTGGAATTGGTTTACTATAGATGCCTGTTTTCTGTCAGAATCGTGGCACATCACTTCTAAGGGCATGTTCGCTGGATCATGCATCGGAGTTATATTTTTGGTAATGGCTATGGAGTTTGTGAGACGGGCCCAAAGAGAGTATGATAGATTTATTGTCCGAGAATGGAAAAGCCGAAAGGCCTCTTTAGACAATGGTTCCGGTGACTGTGACCCTGAAAAGTCTCTGGGAAATTCTGTAGTTGCGGGATTGAACCTTAAACCTTCGGCATACAACCCTACTTTCCAACCAACATTGATCCAACAATTTATCAGATCTGTATTTTACATGGTTCAAATGGGTGCTGCGTACATTGTAATGTTGCTGGCCATGTATTATAACGGATATATTTATTTCTGTATTCTCATTGGTGCGCTCCTTGGCTTTTTCTTTTTTGGAAGTGATAATATTACCGATGGTTTGCATCAAGAAGCTGCCCATAGCACTTGTTGTTAAAATGGAATGCAATGTTATGAAATCTATGCCTACAAATTATGCCGCTCTTTTAATCAGCATGCAGTTTTTAACTGTACTACCACAATAATAGAATGTAAAGAAAACAATTCACTACTATCGATGCCTCTCTCTTTGGAATGATTGAACGATTCTTTTAATTTCAACGAATCATTCAAGCATAGCTAATCCGGTACACAATCGGATTATCAGAGTCTCAGCCCATCGAACTCTATACTTTTACGTTCCTTGGCATGGTTAGATATACTCGTTTGAACTAAATTATTTTTCCTACCAAGGGAGATTTATATTATATTTTCTTTTCTTCAATTGTGAATTCTTACACTAGCTTTACTGCCGAGTACTCTATCTTTCATGAGGGCTTCATGGCAGCATTGATTTGATAGAAATTAGAACCAGAGTCAGTTTATTGTATGCCTATCAGATGTCACTATTACCTGCATTTTTGCAACTCTTTCTTCATCCCCTTCCAGCCATCTCGTCTTGAGGATTGCTTAGCCCTCCGTATGCCAATTTATCTGATAGACTAGTTTTGAACCTTTTTTCGAGGATTACTCTTACCCCTCAGTCTGACTTAGCCAGGCCTTTGACTATCTGCCCATGTCCAATACATTCTGCCACGGTATTCCGACTGCACTCACTACTCTCCTCAAAACTTCAGGGACTATCAGCCTAATTCTAGTCATAACAAATGGAAAACTTTGAGGAATACCAGAAAGATAACTAAGGTTGCTAGGTTTGGCTCAGATTCGTCCGCAGATATTGATTAACCATAAAAATTTTATACGGATGCTAAACGAAAAGAAAGAATTCACACGAATGTATAAAATCAAATAACTAACTCCTGTGTACATAGATTTAAGAATGTATACATCAATTCATGTGGATGTAAAGCACTCATTATATATCCGAGGGTATACATTCCAGAACATTCAATATTCTTGGTTTGAATCATGTTCTTTGCATTCTGCAGGGTGTCCTTCAAGCACTTTAAAAATACGTCAGTATGCCAGCCACAATTCTAAACTGACATAACGTGTAAATTGGGAAAAACAGAGTAAGCTAATCAAAGAAAAAAAAAAGCAAAATTTTAATTCAATACCACTTTCAAATATCCAAATTTTCATGAAATGACCAGAAAATTATTATCTGATGGTTTATTCCCTGAAATAGTCATTTATTCCGTACATGTGGGACAATATTCAAAATTTAGCGGCGTCTGAGAGGGGTGAACCGGATTAACAATTCTGATTACATTAGATTTATATAAGACATAAAGCTTTCTAGATTGAAAACTATGGTTAAAACCATTTAATACGGAGAGTGGGACTACTTCTGAACATTTGCCGGCTGCAGGCGGCTCGGCATACAAAAAATTCAAATCAAACAATGACGGAGCTAGATTTCCCTCTGACTGAACCTCCAAAGAGACACAGGTGATTACTGGGGAAACCCACTCAAGCTACCCAATTGACAATCCGATAATCTCATTTCTGGACAAAATACATTGTTAATTGCAAAGACCCCATTGGCTAAATTAGGATTTCTATCCCATCTCCTGAATACTGCAGTAGGAGAAATGGTTTCAATCAAATTTTGGAATTTTTTTTGCTCCGTTAAAATTCATCAAAATGAAAGGTTTCCATTTTTTTTTTTTTTTT
>PPJG02000044.1:0-43171 GCA_003705695.2 Blastobotrys serpentis
GCGGAAGAGTCGCTCATGTAGGTTTTGTCCTGGAGTCTAGAGTTCTATCTCGCCATACGTTAAGGTTTTCCTACATGCTCATAGTCTTATGAGGGAAATCCAGCGCCATCGCCATCATATGAATTTTCAACATGCTGTAACGCCTGGAGTGGGCCAATGAACGAATTATCCTGCTTGATGTATCTATTTGATTTAAATTTAAATTATGTACACAGGAGTAAATTGATTATTATTATTATTATTATAACAAATCAGATCGCCAGGCTATTCACATTCAAGAGCAACTTGCGTAGGTTTCCCCAGTTACCACCTGAGACTCCGGGGCCCAAAGTCTAAATGTGTTTCTGACGTGTTCAATTAGAGGGCAGTACAGCTCTATCGATTTTAACTTGTACAGATAGTATATAGTCTTATGAGGGAAATCCGGCGCCATCGCCACCATATGAATCTTCAACATGCTGTAACGCCTAGAGTGGGCCAATGACCGAATTATCCTGCTTGATGTATCTATTTCATTAAATTTATGTACACAGGAGAATTGATTGATTGATTCATTATTATTAGATAGTATGCCGAAATGGTCTGCAGGAGACCGAACGCTAAGAACTAGTCCTACTTATATATTGTTGGTACCCGAGTAGCTACATAGGACTCTAATATTATATATCATTAAATCAAATAGCGGTGGAGGTGATTTTTCTTCTAATTAACATTGTGGGTAATAATACAGAAAGACAAGTACGACTAATTTTTCACAATTGTGGCCCCACGTAGGCATGAAATTTGGGAGAATCTAAGGCGATTAGGTGGGAAAACTACCAAGGCTACTCTATAAATATTTGAGTAGAGAAAATACAACATATATCCCAAAGATTTTTCCCTGCATTTTTCATTATTAACATTATTTAATCAAAGGCGTGTAGATCACAAGAACCAATGGGAAGATGGCAGTCCTGAATGAAGGCATGAGTTGTGTGAAGTTAGGTACGCTGATTAATGGAGCTTGGAGATATAGGTATATACGTGAAAGGTGAAAAAGAAAAAAAAATAGAACCAATTTTAAAAATTTATCCCGAACATATATTCAGTAACTGGCCATACCTCTGGAGGAATCATCGGTGATAATTTAGAATAAATTGAGATCTGTGGTTCGCCTAATATCTAAAGATCGAGAAAAGTATTTTACAGAGGGTGTATATATATTAGAACGCATTTATGGGCCACAGATTCATGAAAGGGTTGCATATTTTACAGCATAGGGTAGATAGAACCTGGAGGATTAGTATCAACGTAGGTGGTTGTTGCTCACAAGGTTTGACTTATACAACAGATTAAAGGACCAAGTAGCATCATAGAGTATAATCTAATGGGGATTTTGTGAAAGTATGAGCAAGAAAACGCATTTGACAGATCAATTGGACGAAGGCTTTATATTATTTAGAATGAAACCAGGGGTCCGTTTTCAAAGAATAGCTGTTCCATCAGGTATTACATACTAGTTAATGCTTGTAGTATTTCTAAAGGATTTGGCAACCAGGAAACAATGGGGAGGTTAGGGTGAAAAAGAGCTTGAAATATTTGCTTGGTAGTGATAATATGGGTCCTACATGAGCAATCTTAAACACCAGTATCCGGACTATATAATATTCCAACCACTTGCTAGGAATGTGGTTATGCAAACACTTTGAATATAACTGCTGGCTACACCACACGAATTGAATTTAGGTTTCATAAGCGAGTCTTGAACTATGACATGGTTCTTAAAGAACTTTGGGAAAGCGATTTTATAAATTTTTCAAGTTAACATACAGTGATGATTGAGAAATTTCACACGGAACGAGAAGTGGAACTGTACTCTGCAAACCTTTGCAGAAAATTAACAATGATCACAACGCTTGAATTGCAATGATTGTTGTAGATGGGACCAAAAATATCGAAATTATTATTTCCGAAAAAGGAAGCTGCGCACATGAATTATTAACAGTGAATTATATTCACATGAAAACGCATTATTAGGAATCAGCCCCTCAGACGGTTGCAACTAACACACGATGGACAGTTTAAAAGGTGGTAGTGGTGAAATTCAGGACTGCTTCGGATTGACCGGGCAAAAACTATCAAAGAGCATTGAAACCATTGGTTCTTTATTATCTTTACCCTTTTTAGTAAATAATGCACTATCCCGAGAGCTTATCGAATTCCTAAAATCTGTCGTTTTAATAGTTGTTTACAGTTGTCTTCGTCATAGGAATCCCATCGAATATATAACGAGATCATTTCTTGAATGCAATCTGCCATTTTATCCAGATCTATTCCCGATTCACCCAGAAATGAAACCAACAAATCAATTCTAGCCTTGATCCTTTCCGGAGGTCTCGACGGTCGCATTAGAGGCGATTTCAATACTATAGTAATATAAATGCATGTCATTGCAATGATGTGAGGAGCATAGAGCAATATCAAATCGGTGGCATAACTGTCATTAATCATCGACCACGCAGATTGAAGCTCTTCTTGAGAAAGTGTTAACTGATCCGTCATTGCCTCGGATAACTCGGTCAAAGATTTGTACGGATGGTGCACAATAAGGTTTGTATCCAACTCTTCCATCAAATAAAATTCACATTCAGCGATTTTGGTTGCATCATGTGTGATAAATTCTGGCCACAATGATCTCGCTTCACTTGTGACAGTTCTTATATGTTGCGGGTATTCTTCTGATTTACAGGCCACGTAAACACACGCCGCAATCAAAAGATACAGATTTACTTCGTGAATAGATGCTTTCGTGAAGAATCTCGAAATATACACTTCTGCCGTAGCCAAGACCCTCTGTCGAATATTTAGGTGCCGTCCCAACACTTGGATCATGCAATGTATATATATTCTGATATCTGGATCATATGCACTTAAAGTAGAACTTGCTATTCGAAGACTCTGTTCATTCTCCTGTATCTGCTTTCTTGCGTCTATTAACTGTTGTTTTGTAAACTGCCAATGGAGTCTCTGACTGGAGACCCAATAATTAGCCGACTAGAATTTGGCGTTAGCCCTTTCCTTTATTTGCATTCCCGTTTCGCCTACCATATGATACTGTAATACGTCACGTTTTAAAACACTTTTTTGAAATCTCTGTTGGCTCGCGACGACCTCTCTCAAACAATTAGGCATCTTCAACGGACAAAAGTCACAAAAAGCCCGGCAATCCGGCGCCGGTGCGGCTCTTGAACGCCGTAGATTCAATGCCGACGGCCATCGAGCGGCTTTCCATCGAAATTAGGCAGTCTTTACAATTGGAACTGTAGAATAGCCTCTTAGAATATAATTTCAAAGATGAATCTACTTTTATCATAACGATCACCAGTTGTAGGGACAACATGATATTATGGGTTATAGATTCATGATATTCACGGGTATATCTCTTCATACTACATCCAAGCCTCGTTTGAAAACGAATATACTCACGGAGAGCTAACATGTTTCTGCTTAAAGACTCTTCAGAATCTACTGATATTGCTGGCCGAGTATTGCTTGAAAGGAGTGTTGTAAGAGGGAATAACAGTAATATTAGCGTCACATAGGTCCAACAATATCCTGTCACATATACAAGATTCTGGACCGAAGTATACTCTTCCTTCAAGGGGTTGACATTTTCCCCACTATTTCTCATTAAACGGCAGTGCTATCAATAGAACACGTTAGATAGCTAGGAGCACAGGAGAGTTATCACCCTGGAATTGTGGGGACTGGAATCAACTCTAGGCCAGTCCTGACAACTTTTAGACGGTACTGATGCGTAGAAAAAAAAAACGGTAACTTTAGTGCAACACAGTGTGAACAGATGTTGAATGGTGCTAGCCACGACTCTGTTAGTAATATATTTGACATCTGTTGTCGTCTTAAAGCAATTCAAATAAAAAGGACGTTATACAGACAACGACTCCGAATCGCAACAGGTAAACAGTGATGACCCGATGCCATTATAAGGTTTTAGGTCCTCTATGTACACAGAAATCTGAAAAAAACATCATGCTCATATAAATAAAAAGTTTCAAGTTCTCCACGACTTGAAGTTATCACGCTCCTCATAATCTCTCAACAGCAAGTCATTGGAATTTATACTACCATTTTCACTGGTAAAATCCCTAACCTTACTGCTATCATCGTCACCACTTGTGCGTTTTGAATCTGAGCCGATAATCCCCTTATTGCTGCTGGAATTTGACAAGTTTTTCTGGTCTCGGTCGATTCTTTGTTTCCCATTGCTGTCGTTGCGACTGTTGTTTTTAACGTTCGAAGCATTGCCAGCCGAGTTTGGAAATGCAATATTTTCCCAATCAGGGCCAAAACCATCCCCTCCACTAAATATGTCTTCTATGCACGCATCAGGATCCAATTCTCCAGGTCTTAAATCCCATGATATAGCATACGTTTTGTGGTATAGTTTGGAAAAAAAATCAGTCTTGTAGTAACTTCTATTTTCATCTCGATTCTTGCGCTCATCAATAACCCCAGTGATATCCCCAAAAATTTGCGGGGTGGAGAATTCGGGGACAACATATTCGGTTGTGCCTCTGGTCTGTTCCAACGAAATACGGACGCTAAGGATACTATTCACTTTGGAATCCTTTAGCAAATACCGAGTCACAGCTGGGTCTCTCCCGACATGCTCAGAAAGGTTGATTTCTACCTTGCCCATTGTTACTTTACTGTTGCCGGAGTAATCCCATATAAGTTCAAAAACAATGATGCATGAACGTAAAACATGATGCCGGTCCAATCCCATTCTGATCCGTGTAGATAAATGATGATTCCAGACAGCTTTGTGATCTTTTATTGAAACAGCCGGAGCTTTTCCTCGTGATTCCGGACGAGGAGAGTCTTTAATGTACCATTTCGCTACAATTTGTCCTGCCGATTGTGGAATATTCGTCAGTTCTTGTACTTCAACATTGGCCTCGAAATGAGGTCTCGAAGTAGCCATATCAATGATGAAAAAAATTCGGGCTTTGTTCAATCTCGTATTTTTAGTAAATTTTACTTTCCACTTGTTGGGTGTTTGCAGATTATAATCGATCGGAGGTATCGGCACAATATTATATCTACAATCTCATTTCCCTTATCCAAGTACAACAAAGCTACTTCTCGCGCGTGAATTTAACTATAGCCAAACAAAACAAAATAATAGATTCCAGCCGCATCAACATTAGTAGACGGATCTTGAAATGAATACTAATAATATATATCTATAACTGGAAATATTGATTTCTTTTATTGTTTTTGTTTGATTAATCTCTGAGTGACAAGATGTTTCTTCGGTTTGTTATATCAAGAACATGTGTTTGACATTTTCAATATATATATAACGGTCCTTTGTTTCCTGTATACATTTTAGAAAAATGCTCGTGCTAGTGTTCAACAAAATTAAACAGATAATGATATATTCAACGATCCTGCCAAGAACGAAAAAGGAGCCTAAATCGGTAACTATACAAGTTTTCCTATATTTACGTGAGGTAATTGATCTCGCCCAGACTGCATAACGCGATGGGATATAGCGTTGATAGTTGTCAGAGCCACCATGCACTATTACAATTAGGTACAATTAGATAGCAAGAATGACCAACGAATTGATCACTTTAAAACGATAGATCTCATGATTAATCTGCCCGGGATCATCATCCTATGAATATCAAGATGTAGATATGGAAGGAAAGTTTGTTCAGGAAACGATGATGATTCTCCATTGTTGCAGGAACTGTCTACATAAAGCTCATTTTAATGATAATGCAGTGAGACCGCCGACTTTGGTTAAAGGTCAAGGGATGTAGTCTGGTTTATTTAAAAAACCAATTCACCAAAAATATATTCTTGAATACGATGTACATTGTGCTTAATTGCCTAGCAAGGACTTAATTTCTTTGATCTTGTCTTCAAGCTCGGAAATCTTCTGTTTATCTTCTGGGCTAACGTTTGGTTGATTCTTTTTGCTTTCAAGTTCAGATTGCAGCTTGTCCAATTGCTCTCCTAGTTGCTTCTTTACGTCATCTTGGGTGTCACGCTTTTGGCTTTCGCCAAATTTGTTTTTGAGTTCCTCAACGTAAGGCTTTAGTTCTTCGAGCATTTGTTGATCCTCTGGACTGAGTTCATCATCTCGCTTTTGGTTCGAACCAAGCTTGTTCTTCAGTTCTTCAACGTAAGGCTTTAATTCTTCGAGCATTTGTTGGTCTTCAGAGCTGAGTTGACCATCTCGCTTTTGGGAAGCACCTAATCGGTTCCTGATATCTTTGATTTTATCCTCTAGCTCAGAAATCTTCTGTTTATCCTCTGGACTGAGGTTTGGTTGCTTCTTTTCATCATCAAGCTTAGATTGAAGCTTGTCCGCCTCTTCTTCCAACTTCTTCTTTAGGTCATCTTGGGTATCCCTCTTTTGGTTTCCACCGAGCTTATTCTTGAGTTCCTCAACATAAGGCTTTAATTCTTCAAGCATTTGTTGGTCTTCTGAGGTGAGTTCGCCATCACGCTTTTGGCTTTCGCCAAATTTGTTTTTGAGTTCCTCAACGTAAGGCTTTAGTTCTTCGAGCATTTGTTGATCCTCTGGACTGAGTTCACCATCACGCTTTTGGTTTCCACCGAGCTTATTTTTGAGTTCTTCAACGTAAGGCTTTAATTCTTCGAGCATTTGTTGGTCTTCTGGACTGAGTCCACCATCACGCCTTTGATTTCTGCCAAACTTGTTCTTGAGCTCTTGAACTGATGCTTTCAACTTTTGAAGGTCTTGCTTGTCTTCTGGGGTCAGCTGAGTATCTCTCTTTTGGTTGGTACCACCACCAAGTTTTGACTTCAGTTCTTCAACGTACTGTTTCAGTTCCTGAAGCTGTTGCTCCTCACCAGAGTTGGTTTCTCCATCTCTCTTATGTTGTTTCTCATTCTTTTCCACTTTGCCTTGGAGTTCTTCAAGAATTGGTTTCAATTGTTCGAGTTCCCCCTTGCCAGCGTCGGTGGGTTGCCTCTTGACTTGTGGGACAAACACATGCCTTGGTTGGTTTGGTTCTCCAGAGGGAGAAGCAGCAGCAGCAGAAAGAGTTGTTGGAACAGCTTGGAGTTGTGCGGGGAGTTTATTAACACCAGCAATGTCAGCTTTGCCTGCTTGGTGGAGAGATAAATCAGACATTTTATGCGTTTGGATAAATAAGAAAGGGTAGAAGCTCGAAGCACAAAGCTTGCGGCAGATATTTATACACTTTTTCCATACTTCCCATAGATAAATCGGGAAGGTATTTTGTTGATGGCAGGCGTGGATTCCGAGATCGACAAGGATGAGGTGAGTTCCATCGCGTTGCTAATTCAAGTAAACTCGGAATGGCCAAATAACACGTTTGAGTTTCATATGACAGAAATACAAGAAATCATACAGGGAATATTAATTTAAGCTTGTTACTGTTTTTACAGTCATCATTCCAAAAGAGAAAGCAATCTTACTATTCAGAGAGCTTCTTGTTAGGGGACCCCTGCCAAGAAAAGATCTGCAGGTCCCAATATGTAGGTATACAAAGAAATGTGTCGCAATAGTAATAAGCCTCTTAAGGCGGATCGAGATACCAAACCGGTTTCAGTCTTGGCAAAAGCTTAGCATTCTTCCATTTTATTTGAGATGTGATCTACGAAGTTGGTATCATTCCGGAGCCACCAAGCGAAACGCAGATAAACACTTCGATAACATCTTGTTCAACAGAAATGGACTTTTCCCTAACGTTCAAAGAACGTGTTTACTGGTGCTTGCCCCTGTGGACTTATTCGTGGTTTTTTTTTTCAACACAAAGGACGAGGCATTGCTGTGAAAGGGGGGCAGGGATTAGCAATTGATTTTGCGGCTGTGTGTAGTAACCATCGGAAAATTAGTGACAAAAATAATAAAAATATATTTCAATATCCTATAATTTCAACAAAAGTATGGGAGAGATATAAAGAAGTATAAATATAGCATATAGTATCCGAAATATGTGAAAAAATCTCTCCAAATCGTCCCATTTAGAACCTAGGAGCTCTTGTGTTCAGCAATTGCATTTTGAAGTTTTGCATTGGCAGCACTGAGTCTAGAAGTGTTGAGATTCAGCCTATTGCCTTGGCTGATGAGTCTGTTGAAGCTTTGCGAGAGAGCACCAACGGCCGGAGAGGATGCCAAGTCGAAGGCGCCGCCAAGGACGTTGCCAATAAAAACTTCAGCGCCATCAGTGACCGATTGGACGAATGGACCGAGGATAGCGTTTCCAACTGCCACAGAGAGACCACCAGTGAGTGGGCCCATTGCAGTGGCCACGGTGTTAATGGCATTGTCAATTTGGGAGTCGAGCCCTTGAATGAAACTAGTAACGGCGGCTGCACCCGCTCTATCAGGGTTATTTTGCATGGCATTACTAACCTTGTCAACCTGTTCTTGGTAGTTGTTCATGCTGTTTTGAGCGCTTTGAAGGATGTTAAATTGTCTAGTCGCAAGTTCAATCTCCTCGTCACGCTTCACCTTGCTGTTGTGCTGAGTGATTGCATTTTGAAGTTTTGCATTGGCAGCACTGAGTCTAGAAGTGTTGAGATTCAACCTATTGCCTTGGCTGATGAGTCTGTTGAAGCTTTGCGAGAGAGCACCAACGGCCGGAGAGGATGCCAAGTCGAAGGCGCCGCCAAGGACGTTGCCAATAAGAACTTCGGCACCATCAGTAACCGATTGGACAAATGGACCGAGGATAGCGTTTCCAATTGCCACAGAGAGACCACCAGTGAGTGGGCCCATTGCTGTGGCCACGGTGTTAATGGCATTGTCAATTTGGGAGTCGAGCCCTTGAATGAAACTAGTGACGGAGGCAGCACCCGCTCTACCAGGGTCGCTTCGCATGGCATGCGTAACCTTGTCAACCTGTTCTTGATAGTTGTTCATGCTGTTTTGAGCACCTTGCAAAAAGGGGTCACCACCTTGACGCTTGTCGAGCATCACCACCCCCATGTCTTCTTGAAAATCAGTGGTGGTTGGAGCAGCAGTCGCAACCAATCCGCTGCTAGCAAGAGTAACAGAAACCAATTGTTTTTGAGAGACCATTTTTTAAAGTGATAGCGAGGAGAGTAATTTGAAAATTGATAAAGGAAAAGAAATAATTGTTATTGTAAATAGTTGTTATTCTTGAGAATGAACTCTTAAGGTCAGGCCAATTCGAGGTCCTTTTATATTCCAATTTCAATGGGGATCATGGAATGGGTGTCTTGTAAAACCGTTGAAATCTGAAACCTCACTCTGAGGAAGGTTTCCTCAGACGAAACCTTAATTCAAGGCGAAGACAGGAAAAGGTCGAAGTTCAAAACAGTTCAGAATATGTTTTCCATAGCTTAAAACCAAACCTTCTTCGCCCCAAGCGACACAATTTATGCTCTGAAACAACTCCGTGAGGCAGTTTCGAACATTCCAATGATTAGTGTGTCACGAGAATCATAAGATTACCTCAAATTAAGAGCTTCCTTTTCAAATTTGAAGGTATTCTAGCTATATTTTTCTGAACTAGACACAACTTTACGTTCCCATCCCCTATCAATTATTTTTTTTTGAAGTCTTTTCAAAGAGATGTTTCAGAAATCGAGTTCTCTAAACAAAAGTTTAGAAAGGAAACCATGCGCAATATGAAAATATGTAAAATACATTATAGTACCAGAATAGCGGCTAACCTTCAAATGCAAAAACCAATCCGTTGACTTCGTCTCAAGGAATCAAAGGGTTCCGTTAGGAGCTGTGAAGGTGCGGCTGCCGTAAAACAATATGAGCGATGCCAGGGCCACAGTCGAGTCGGTCTACTGTCGGGACCTGGCCCGACCGCTAAACATTTGGGAGTTTCCCCAATAATCAAGCTGATCACTTCCCACCCACATTTCCAAATAAACCGTAATTGTATTATACGATATATAGATGGAAAATAACCAACCGGACGGCTTATCCCCGTCATTGGGATTGGGGGATGAGAAAGAGCCATCACAGTCCGTTTCTCCTGCTGCTCTATCCCTATCAGCAGAACCAATGACAGTGGATATCGACGAAGACAAGGCACCATCGTTTGAACAATCCATTCCCGATCATGAATTGGTTCCACATCAAATACTTAAAAGAAAGCGATCAAGCGCCAGTTTAGAACGGTTAGAATCCAAAGACGAGTTCAAGAACACGGTTGTACCAGCCATTCCAGCTCAATTGGTCTATTGTAATCTAAAATCGGGGATCTGTTATGACGTGAGAATGAGATATCATTGTAAGATTGTCACTTCACCAATGGATTATGTAGACCCACATCCAGAAGACCCTCGGAGAATATATAGGATATATAAGGCAATTGCCGAGGCGGGATTGATTACGGATCCAACTCTGCAGGGAGCCGAGGAATTGGGGCCATTAATGAAGAAAGTGCACGTTAGGGAGGCAGAACTCGAAGAAATCTTATTAGTTCACAGCGTTGCACATCTGGAATTCATTACATCGACGGGGACTATGGGTCGAGAGGAACTGATACATGAAACGGAGAAAGGGGACTCGATTTATTTAAGCAACGACTCATTTTTAGCGGCGAAATTGTCGTGTGGCGGATCAATTGAGATTTGTCGAGCAGTTGTGGAGCGTCAGGTGAAAAATGGTATTGCAATTGTACGGCCTCCGGGCCATCATGCAGAACCAAGCACCCCTGGTGGGTTCTGCTTATTTTCAAATGTAGCAGTCGCTGCCAAAGTAATGCTGAAGGAATATCCTGAAAGCGTACGACGAGTCTTGATTCTGGATTGGGATGTTCACCATGGAAATGGAACTCAAAAGGCATTCCTAGACGACCCCAGTGTATTATATATTTCGCTTCATAGACATGAAAATGGGACGTTCTATCCCGGAACGCCCTTTGGAGGGCATAGAGTTGTTGGTGAAGGTGCAGGGAAAGGATACTCGGTTAATGTGGCATGGTCACAGCCTTCCATGGGAGATGGAGATTATATTTATGCTTTCGAACGGGTGGTTATGCCTATTGCAATGGAGTACGATCCTGATTTGGTCATTATTTCGGCTGGGTTTGATGCTGCCGAGGGTGATGTTATGGGTGGTTGCAATGTCACGCCAAATGGATATGCTTACATGACCCACATGCTTCAATCGCTCGCCAAAGGTCACCTTGCAGTTGTATTGGAGGGTGGTTATAATTTAGCAGCAATTTCAAAGTCTGCCTTGGCAGTAACCAAGGTTTTACTGGGGGATCCGCCAGGTATGCCAAGGACAAAGACTCCGTCCCCGTCTGCTGTGCGAGATGTCAGAGATGTTGTTCGAACCCATTCAAGCTATTGGAAGAGCATGAAACCGGCCTACGCATCTTTAGTCGAGACCCCCGAGAATGAACGGCTGGATGATTTAATTAGGGGCCATCAAGCCAAGCGTTGGTTTGGTGCATATGGACTTTGTCCAATGCCCATATTGAAGAGTCCAGAAAGTACGGGATTAATATCTATGGAAGGACAAGTATTGGCTTCTCCGAACGTGCATACCAAGGAGACAGTTATTGTAATTGTTCATGATACTCCAGATATTTGGGGGTCCGTTGATCCTGTAACGGGTTCTATTAATACACGAGAGTCGGCCGTAGTAGACTTCGGAGAGCAGTTGCTGAAGCATTGCCTTGGGACGCGGAATTTTGGCGTGCTAGATATTGCTATTCCACAGGACTATGACTGTGAAGACAATGACGAGGAAAAGTATTCCTTGACCACCTGCGCACAAGAAACATGTCTCTACCTGTGGGACAATTACATTGACTATTTTGACGCCAAAAACGTTGTCTTCTTGGGAGTTGGACGTTCATACGCTGGAATTGTGCATTTAGCTGGTCAGAGAGAAATCAGACGTCGAACCTGTGCGATTATATCTTTTATTGACACGCAAACTACCTTAAAGGCAATTGTGCCTATTATTGACGAGTTCACAACCGAATGGTTTTATCGGTCGTCTCTGATATTCACGGCAAGCGATCATATAGCCTGGGATCCTGAAATCAATCCAAAGAAACCAAGACGTAAATTTGGTCGAGTCATTCGGACCGACTCAGTTGGTCTCAGTCGCATAGTGACTGAACGCTTGCAAGAGGCAGCAGAATTTATAGATGATGCTTTAGATGAGGATGAAGAAATCCCAGATGAGTAATATTATTTAAGTAAGGAAACAATTATACGGCCAGAGATGGAATTCGAACGAGTATCTGCGGCCAAAGTAAGAAGGCTCCTGCATAACTCTGTGATGAGAGAAAATACAATTGGTATAGTTACTTTATCGACTGATTTGAAGTGTTGCAAACCTCTTTCCAGGATTCTCAACTCACAAGGTTAAGTTTTGGTTTTCCATATAGTTTGAAAGTGTATCGTATGACATCGTTTTAGGTTCCGCCAACTCATGTGTCAGGATAATAAGATTTGAATGCTGATGGCAAATTTTTGTTCCTATTACTACATTCTCTAATACTCAGGAACTCTCACATGATGCAGAGAATCTATCCAAGGGGACCTCAGCCACCAAGTTATTTTAATGCAGCTGCGCTTTCAGCAGTGATGATTCACTAATGCGCACTCTCAACTGTGTTCCATAGTTCCACACCCAGTAGCCAATTGCATCATTCCGCCTCGAATATTCGGACAATTCCTATTTTACGAGACAGACATCAACACCATATTCTAGTAGTATGCCTAAAGCTCTGATTTGCTCTAACAACTCGGCAGAATATACCACAAAATGAACTGGATAGCCACTGTTATATATATAAATATACGAACAAGCCGAAGCACCCGTAACTGATGGGGACAGTTGAGAAAAACCCGATCATTCAGAGTCCACCAATCCTTCTCGCACCGGGGATCTCCAATAATCTGCGAACTCTCCTCTGTACAACCGAGGCGAGAATTTTGCTTGCATCGAATACTCACAAAAAACAGACAATACAATTTACAGCTGTAACTAATTGATAAAATTATTTGGGGAACAATGGCCCGTTAGGGCTAATACTGGCATGCAGAAATAATGGCATTCTGTGGGTTTGGAAATGACCGGAGGACCTGTCATTATGCGCCGTATCCCTGACGTCCCGAGGATTTTGGCACCACATAATAAATTACCCCTGTCAATAATAAACTAAGTAGATAAAGCTGCAGAGTCACCTGTCTCTTAAAACGGGTTTAACCTTTATTTTATTTTCTTAGTATTGACGTGTTTCTTAGAACATCGATTCGTCGATTTTCCAAATATTTTTGCTTGTATTTTTATTTTTCTTTTTTTGCCCCTGAATCTCTCTATACGGGAATTTTCGCGATTTTCCAAATATTTTTTTTTTTTTTTTTTTAAAGCAAATGTCACAAGAAGCCAAAACGTTGAATGACTTGAGTAAACGTGGATTGGTAGGAAAGTCGCCATTTTTTTCGATGAACGAAAGCCGAGCAAAATATGTAAGTATTCTGATTGCTCTTCCTGCCTGAGACGCGAAGCTAATTAATTAATAAATAGACAAAGCCATCAGGTGTAGCCGAACTTGATATGTCCGTTGCGACTCAGCAGCCTCCGCAGCCACAACAACAGGAAAAAGTAATCTCGGACGAACCACTATATGAAGACACGATCATTGAGGAGGAGGAAGTAGAAGTTGAAGTAGATTCTGGAGATCCAGAGGCCTCTTCCATCGCTTCGTCCAAACCCCCGTCGTCGTCAGAACCGGCACAAGACAATGATGATA
Source organism: Blastobotrys serpentis (assembly GCA_003705695.2). Taxonomy (NCBI): domain Eukaryota; kingdom Fungi; phylum Ascomycota; class Dipodascomycetes; order Dipodascales; family Trichomonascaceae; genus Blastobotrys; species Blastobotrys serpentis. The sequence goes on from PPJG02000044.1 coordinate 13,776, forward strand.
CATTGACCATAGCAGACCAATCGCCGAATCTCCTTCAAAACGGGTTTGAAAATACGCCGCCACGACCGTCTGAAGCCCCTCCACCACCTCCACATGAGGAATATACAAACATGTCTCGACAATCTGTTTTAGAGGCCTTCGAAAACGACCTTAAAGACCTATTGTTGTTAGAAGGAAAGTCCGCTCTAAATCCCGAGGGAGAAGTTTCGATGGCACCTCCTTCGTCGGTTTCGAATACGTTGCACGAATCACCGAAATCGGCCTACCATTCAAATTCAAATTCAACTTCGAACGCTTCTAATGGTTTCCGATTCTCACGATCCACCATTTCATCCTACGGTGGACAGGATGTTACAGATTTCGACACCCTAGAGGAGCCGAGATCTCCAGAGTTACCTTCAAAACCTCTGCCGCCTATTGACGGTGAAGAGTCCATAGATGAACGGCAGGCTCAACAAGCTCACCAATCCGCCAGCCATACCAATCGAAAGTCGTTAAGCAGAATGAGCAGTGATGTTGAATCAAAGCTTAAGCGCGGTAGAGTGTCATTAAGAAGAAAGTCCGCAGCAACCCTCAGGTTGTCAACTTTAAACTTCCATAATAACTCGTCGTCTCCTTCGAAGGAGTCAAATGCCAACAGCCAGGTTCACATGGTCTCAGCAACCTTTGATTCCTTCCTAACTCAAGATCAAACTAATGCCACACCAGCTAGTTATCCGGAGCAGCAAGAAGATATCCCTCTATGGTTTCTTCGTCAGCTGCTGGCATCCAAATCCAACCCTCATGGCGCATTCCTCTCTGAAAACTTGTTTGTCGCAGCTAATTTGTGGTCCCTAGAAAACATTCATCCAAAAGTGATAGATCCCCGTGTTATTTGTCTTAAAGAACTCACCAAAATCGCAGCAGAGCATCTCCATTCAACCACTTCAGATATCAACGTCCTCAATTCATATTTGGACTCCTTGGAATCCGCCTTTAATTCAGCCTTTATTGCTCCATTAGATGGAGATTCAGTCGATCCAATCCCCTCTCCACGGAGATCGTCTTCTACCACCACTACTATCTCCCATAATCCTAATGGGCTTGCCCCGACATATTCACACACACAATCAATCGCCCCAACAACTACTAACAACTCAAGAGCAAGCGGTGTGTTCAAAAGACTGCGTAAAAAGAGCATGATTGGCATCCACACAAATGATAATAACCCCTCTCCGCCAATTTCTGAACCGCAAACTCCAACTGAACAATCATCCTTTGACAAAACTAACTTGGACGGATACTTAACGGCTCTATCTTCTCTAGCTGCCGCATTGGAATCTGTTCAACAGCACCATAATGACCAACGGCCGAACGACCCTAGCGATGCTAAGTGGTTGAAAACCTATCGTTGTTTTGTCGCCCATGTCGCCTGTAGATTGATCCTGAAAGACATAACCGTCTTACAGGATATGTACAAGGCCGAGTTTAGAGAATATCTTGGGAAATAATATTATTTATTATATATACGAATCCGCACATTGTCAATCACAGTACAGCGAAGCATATAGTAGTAGCCTATGTTAATTAATTCTTTCGGCAAACCTGTGCCATTATTCTATGCAAAAAAAATTACCACGCAGTATGATCAAATTTAACCAGCTCATCAACACCAGCTGTTAGCTCTTTTTGGGCCTTCTTCCGCATATAAAAGATTGGGCAATCCTTAGACGTGCAAATAACATCCTGATGGAGAGATCCTTGACATCTCTGACATTGAGTCCACAGTCGAGCAAACTTCTCTTCTAATTGGTTCACATTTTGCAACGTCGATGCATACAATTCGTCAACTTTATCAATGCAATTTTCGCACACTGCTCCTTTGGCATATTTGCCCTTGAGTGGACGCTTACAACCCTTACAAAGTTCTGTTTTCACCGTGAATTTCATCAGACCACCCTTTGTGGGAGCTGCAACAGAAATTGTTCTTGTGTGATCTCCGTGGAGCAATTGTTGAACTTTTCTTTCGCCTAAGATGGGCTCAAAAATTCTTTGCAACGGATTGGATAATTGATTTTCCAAGTAGTATTTTGTATCAATAGGAATGTTATGCTCTAGGACATACAGAGGATCCTCCGATTTTTCGTAGTTCTTCATGCTAGCCCCTCCCTTGATAATCACATATGCCACACGATCTCCCAAAGTAGGCGCAGACCCTGCATCTCTCTTTCGCATCCGTTCGGCCAATTCAACATGCGCTTGTTTACCGGCATAATCTGTTCTTGAGAGAGCCTTTGTAATAACCAATTGGGACAGATCTACCTTATTTTGCAACAAATCTGCAATAACCTGCTTCACAAAATCTTGAGCTCCATCGGGATCTCTGTTCATCAAGATTCTCTGAAGAACTGTTTCAATCACCGTTTGGACCAATCGGCAATTATCTCTTCTAACGGTCTCAATACCTTTTGTGTCCATCTTATCATACTTATCTGGATTAGTCCAATACAACCCCGCATATCTTTTCTTGTTGATTAGTAAGTATGGGTAATATACTTTTTCGAATTCCAACTTGATTGGCTTCTTGAACTTTGAAGACACATATTCTGCTGCTTCTTGACCCAACCTCATGGCTTCCTTCAAATCACTTGTACCGAATTTTACCATGACCGAATCTGTGTCACCATAGATAACCTTAGAATCGTGTTCATATCCGTTTTGGATTGTATAATGCCCCTCAACTTCTTTCTTGGTAGTTTCAATCATTTCTCTACCAAATGCCGTGACTGAGGAAGAAATGGCCAGACATGGAAGTTTACCAATGGTTGCACCTGTGAAACCATATACAGAATTTGCAGAGATTTTCAGAGCCAATTGTCTACCATCTAGCACTGCTTTTTTGAAAGGATCAGTCTCTTTCTTGAGGTCCGCTTTAGCCTTTTTTCTTGCACCAATCAACTCTTCCAAGATTTCTGGCAACAATCCCTTTCGCACTTCTGATTTTACGAACATGTCATTGTTTGGTGTCACCACATAGTCCTTATCCTTCTCCAGTTTCAGTCTTTCAACGGTGTTCTTGTCTAACAAAGTTGTGTAACATAAGTTGTGGGCCATCATAATACTGGGGTACAAACTGGAGAAATCCAATGTGGAAATTGGATTGGCATAATAACCTCGAACAGGCTCAATGACTGTGGCTCCTTCATATTGTTCATCAGAAGAACCTTCTTGCTTCAAGTTGGGGATCACTAACCCAACGGTGAGAGCTTTTCTAAACAGTTGCGAGATGACCTTGATTTGTTGCCCACGCGCCAGCAGATATGAGAATGGTACACCAGTTACTCTTGCCATTTCTGTATAATTGACCAAAGTCATCAATTTGTCCATCAGTCGCAGTGGCAGATATGCATCTTTCAAGCAATAAACCGCCAAACGTCTTCTGGTGTCAGGGTTACCATTATGCAATTCAGTAATGATGGAATGATGGACATCCTCCTTTTGCTCACCTAAGAAATGCGCAGAAACGGCATTCAATGTGTACGTCCGGAGCTTGTATTCTCTCTGAATATACTGCAACATATCAATTTGCATTCTTCCGTCAATGTTTACTACCTTGGACTCACGGGTACCGTATGCCTTTGAGGAGAAAGTGGAGTCTCTTGCCACCTGTTCAACATTAGACAATCGTCCAAAGTATGCGAAATCAGGGACACGCAGTGCTTTGGCACGATCTAATAAATAAGGTAAATCGAAATTTGCTGAGTTATACCCAATGATCACATCCGGATCGGCTTCACGAATAAAATCCCTCCATGCTAATAACATGTCCTCTTCCTTTTCAAAGGACTTTATCTGGGTTCCGACAATAGGGGAGCATGAATTCACTGTAAACACGTTTCTGATAAATGGATGTTGTTCACCCTGTCTGGAAACCACATTTGCAATCTGGATCACGGGATCTTTATCTGCCTCTGGGAAGATACCCTTTCTGCCTGCGCATTCGATGTCAAAACTCATCACACGTAGTGGTGCATTCTTCAACCATTCTCCTTCTGTTGGATGAGCAATGAGCTTGGAATATTTCACAGTAACTTCCAGTTGACAACGAGTGATGGTGTTGTATTTCAAAATATCATACTTGCCTTTAGGAAGCGTGATCCAGGACATACCAGTGATACCACAGTCAATCATCAGTCTCAAGACATATGCAATGTTATCAAAAGTTGTGATTTCCCTTTGAGAAAATCCTTCATACGTAACCATTCCACGTTCAAATGCATTTCGAACTTTTGGAAGCCCTTTTGGGTCTGTCACAACCACCTTTAAAAAGGGAGATTGAGTGTTACCACTATAACCCCATAAGCTTTCCTTCATTGCGATTTCGATGTGGTCCACCGAACGCGGGAACAGCTTATCTAGCTCTTTGACCAAATCACCGATGTTTTCCTTGCGGAAGTTCACTGGAGCTGGCACATAGAAATAGTGGAGAAATCCTGTGACATTACAGCAAATTGAGTGACCTTCTTCGGTCACACCGAACAATCTCACCACGGATTCACCGTCGACCATAGCCTCTTCGGCATCAATTTGCTGGAAAACGACATCTTTTTCATCAGATTCGAATGGGACCAAGGGAGGTCTGTTCCATTTTTGATCAGTTTCTGCATTTCCTAGATTTACCTGTCAGACTTTGGGCTCAAACAACCGGATATTTCAAGTGAATTCCAACTTACCTGTACTTTCCTTGATCTCTTGGGTCAAACGCGTCAGATCCTCCTCAAATCCTGACGATTGAGGTTTTGCGCCACCAGGAGTGCTTTTGACTCTTTTAGCATTAACTCCCTCCGCATTTTCGGGGTTTCTCTTGATACTAATGTCCGGGGCCATTGCTCATTGACAAATTAGAAGGTTGACAATGAAAAACCGTGATTTATATTAGTGGTGTGTGTGTTCGCGTTTCTATGGGAGCTACGCGTATATTAGACTGCGGCTGCAAATCAACCCTACGCCTCGCAGAGCTACCTTTTTTGCTTCTTTTCGGAGAAAAACGAAGCCGCCGGAGGAAACAGTGCCCTGCTGGTGGCGTTCTTTTCTAGAAACGAACCAAAAGCACTTGATATATGAAAGATGCACTGCCACTGTGGCAGTAGTGAAAATTTGTGGCAGTGTACATCGGGATGGCGTACCGAGATGAAATTTGTTGGGCACTCGCGCGCGCCGCGACAACGGTTTTTTTTTTTTTTTTCTATTTGGCTACGTTTAGGCTGGGCGCAAAGTGAGGGGGGTTTTGGGTGTGAAAAGGCCTAATCATCATCACAACTATAGGAGAGGACGATTCATTCAGCCATATATATCAGAACCACCCAACCAACAACTGCCTGTTTTGAATAGCTGAATAATTTTTTCAACATGTCTAGCAGTGGTAGTGAAAAGCACAGCACAAGTGCTAACAGCCGGAACCATAACCAAGGCCAACAGGGCCGGGAATACACACCAGCTCAAGTGGCCGCGGTGAATCGAGTTAGAAAATGCAAGGTGACGGATTACTACGCCATTTTAGACATTGAAAAGCCGTCGTCAGAGACGGAGATTCGCAAGTCGTATAGAAAGCTTGCGCTCATTATGCATCCAGATAAAAATTGCGCCCCCGGAGCGGACGAAGCATTCAAAATGGTGTCCAAGGCGTTCCAAGTATTATCAGACGCGGACAAGAAGCGGATATTCGACCAGACGGGGATGGATCCGGAGAGTCGAGGAGGCATGCCTTCACCAGGCGGAGCCGGCGGTTTCAGCGGATTTGGAGGAAGAGGTGGAAATCCGGGAATGCATTTTCAAGGAGGAGCGGATATTTCGCCGGAAGACCTATTCAACATGTTCTTCGGCGGCGGAGGCGGTCCTCAGTTCGGTGGTTTTGGAGGTCCGGGGATAAGAGTGCATACCTTTGGCGGTGGAGCCGGCGGATCCCCATTCGCTGCGTTTGGTGGAGGTCCTCGTGGACAACAACATCGTGGCGGCCAACAGCCACAAGAGGAGTTTTCGTTCAGAAACTTGACACAATTGCTGCCGTTGCTGCTATTGGTGGGTTTGCCTTTGTTGATGTCTCTTTTCGGCGACTCCTCTGGCGCTTATACGACCAGTCTCCCGACCTTCCGATTCTACGAAAAGCCCCCATATGTTGAACAGCGAACGACCAGCCCGCACAACGTTCAGTACTTTGTCAATCCAAAGGAAATCAGCCAATTGAACGAGAGAAAGCTCAACCAGTTGGACAAACGAGCCGATGTGTCGTACATTACTGGAATGCGATCCAAGTGCTATGATGAATACGAGTACAAGCAACAAAGGATTGCTGACAGTAAGGGCTGGTTCTCAACCGACGAGGAAGCCTACAATGCCGCAATCAACATTCCGCTCACATCGTGCGAGATCCTTGACCAGCTCGGGGTCAACTATGGCAGATAAATGTAATTTATTTTTTAATACAAGACCTTTTAATGACGCAAGGGTGACAGCTGTAGAATGCTCATCCTACATCACCCTACATAGCCTGACATGCACAGCTTTGGCCCCTAAACTGTGGTTGTTGTATCCGGCAAACTTTATTTTTGATACAAACTACCGGATTGGGCTACTAATTACCCCTATTTGGGTGACAGCTGTAGATCGTTACTCCAACGGTACCGATCGGCGATACACTTGCCGGAACCAAACGGGGATCTACATTCCGATTATGACTCGCTCCCTGCACAGTAAGCGGAGTTTCAAATTTTTCAGCCTGAACCAAGGGACAGAAGAGGCCAAAAAAAGAGTTGAGCGTAGAAAACGATCACCATGGGCCTTGGCCATCAAAGAAAGGGGTCCAAAGAATGTTGGCTATGGTTATACAGCCATATATAAACACCTAGCCGTCAGCGTAGATCTGACCCAGACATAATTACCATACTTCCACATTGTTTCTGGTTTTCCCTTTAGGGCATGCATAAACACATCATAGTGCATATCATTCAAGAGCCTTATTTATAGAACAAGACGTTTCTCCTTTTTCCCCTCTCCATCATAGAAATAATCCATCTGCTCCTTTTCTAACTCTGATACAATGCATTTGCAACTGTTGACCATATTATCTGTCATGGTCATGGGAGCTTTTGGAGCTTCTTCAGGCACCGCCAACTTGGTTTCTGTGTCTGGCAAGTCCACAATGAACTCTCTTTCGCTAGTTGCTACCACTAATTCCAACAAAGATTCATCCGGTACCAATAACAAGGTAGATCAAGACGGAAAAGACATGGCATATTATATGACCCTGTCGATTGGTTCCACAGACCAGAATTTCTCTGTCATCGTCGACACTGGCTCGTATTATACCTGGATTTATGGCGCTGATTGCCAGTCCGAAGCTTGCCAATCGCGACAACAATACAAAGCATCCAATTCCAGCAGTGCGAAGAATTCGTCTCAAGATTTTGAAATCACATACAGTGCTGGCAAGGTCGCAGGCGCCATGATCAATGATGAAGCATCTTTTGGCGGATTTGACACTCGAATCAACTTTGGTGTCGCGTCCAAGGCCGGAAAGACCTTTTCATCGTTTCCTATAGACGGGCTACTCGGACTCTCGAAAAAGGACCAATCTGATGACACCCCCGGTATAATCACAACCCTCAAAAAACAAGGACTTATAGACAAGCGCATCTTCGGGGTCAATCTTGGAAGAAAGGATGATCCTCAAGACGAGGGTGGAATCACTTTTGGCGGACTCGATAAGTCCAAATACAAGGGAGATGTTTCCTACACCAAAGTCGTCAAAGATTCTTCATCTCTCTTGTGGGACTTGCCCTTAGATGGCGCTTATGTTAATGGAGAAAAGGCCGATTTTGGCGGCGACAGATCTTGCATCGTGGACACTGGAACCACACTAATCGTCGTCCCTAAAGATGACGCCAAAAAAATTCATGATAAAATAGACGGCACGCAAACTAATGACGGACAAAGCTTCGCTATTCCATGCGATGCTACGGCCTCACTAGAATTAGAATTTAATGGCAAAAAATGGTCCATTCCACCCCAAGACTACTTGGGGCCAAAGGTTTCTAACAATCAAAAATATTGTACCAGCAACATTCAAGGCATGGACATTCCAAACCAATCCAAGCAATGGATCTTAGGTGATGCATTCTTAAAGGGAGTTTATTCAGTCTTTGACATGGATAACCAACAAGTTGGATTTGCCCAAAAGGCCTCTTCCAAAACAAAGGAGACTGCAAAGGATTCGAAAGTACTAACGTCCGGCTTGTATCATACATTGATGCCATCTCGTACTGCTGAACCAAAGGACCAAAAGGCAGCAGAAAAAACTTCGACACCTTCCTCTTCGCCTACCTCCTCCTCATCTGCTCCAAAACCGCAGCATACTTCTTCTGCATCTTCCCTTTCCATTAATTTCGCATTTGCACTAATTCCCATGATCCTATTACTAATTTTATAGATTACTAACTAATTGCACACTCTAATAAACCTCAATACACCTAATTAATTAACTATTCTATTTCCACGCATCTAAATACAATTATTGGCCAAGTGTTATTCAAGGCAATTTCTTCTAAGTCTGTTTGGCGGAACCTGGGAATTTAGTTCTTATTTTGCAGGTTATTAAAGCCTCACGGAATTTTTTCACCGACATCGATACATATCTATCCGCTACTCGGCACACATCCAATGTTATACAACGAGGCAGCTCGGTTCCTGGAGAAGGGGAATGGAGGCACTATTAAAAATATCATATATTCTGCTTATGAAAAGAAAGACAAGACCCTCAAGGCCGATCCGCGACAAGTGGTAGGATTGGTAACTTCAGTTTTGAAATATCGACAATTGTTAAAGGAGGTTATCAAGACTTCGGGATTGTTGAAGTCGGAGAAAAAGCATCTAAGTGAAAATGTTGCATTGCTGATGGTGTATGATCTTGTGATGTCTAAGAGTGGGAGACTGAATTGCGGTAAATGTCCGCAAAAAGACGCCATTCTTCGACACAAGACCCGACTGAAAGCTGAAATGACAAAGTTGAAAATCAAGCATAAAGTGACATCTTTTGAGTCATTGGCCCAACAAGATGAAACCCCTGTGCGATGGATCAGGGTGAACACAATTCGTTCAAGTGATAAAGCCGTTCGAGAACAATTGAAGCATCTGAAAGTTGTGGACGAAATTGATCAGATCAAAAAGGGAACTATTTATATAGACAAGCATGTGCGCCATTTATATGGGATCCATCCTTCAGAGCCTATCACTAGCACAGAAATGTATAAGGTTGGACATATCATTATTCAGGACAGAGCTTCATGTTTCCCAGCAGAAATTCTGAACCCTAAGGATGGTGATCGGGTTATTGATGCTTGCGCTGCACCTGGAAATAAGACCAGTCATCTCGCAGCGTTAATTGGAAATAAGAAAAATGCAGTCTGTGCTTTTGAACGGGATGTTAGACGCGGAGGCATTCTGAAGAAAATGATCACCGCCGCTGGTGCAGAAAAATGTGTCAATATTAACGTTCAGGATTTCACCGAATCAGATCCCAACGAATTTGAAGATATCACAGGAATGGTGGTAGATCCAAGTTGTTCCGGGTCTGGAATCTTTGGAAGAGGAGGGTTAGAACAAGAAGAGGAGAAAAAGGAGGAGTCACAAGAAGATAAATATAGATTACACAAATTGGCGGAGTTCCAATATAAGATTATGTTACATGCATTATCATTTCCAAATGTTCGGACAGTGGTTTATTCAACCTGTTCTGTTCATGATGAGGAGAATGAACTTGTTGTGAGACGACTGCTGGAAACCGCAGCAGTGTCCAAAATGGGCTGGAAATTGCGTCCAAAAGAGAGAACGTTAGCCACCTGGCCCAGAAGAGGGAGAGCCGAGCCTTTTGCAGATATGGATAATGCAGAGCAGTTGGCTCAAGGTTGTGTTAGATCTCTGCCCAAAGTTGATGGAGGTATCGGCTTTTTTGCCGCTTGTTTTGAAAGGACTGTTTAACCCAATTTGAACTCTAGAAATTTGACCCTGGAGTAGTCAACTTTCTGTCGACAGATGCTGCATTCACCCCGTTTACTAGTGGCATGTGCCGTAGAACTCAGAGCTCTCAGCGCACATTCAGAACAGTATAAATGACCTAATAGAGTTAGCAAAGAATAAATAAAATGAAAAAAAACAAAAAAAAAAAATAAAAAAATAAAGATAACTTACCACATGGAGTAACTGCCACCTTCTCTGGCGAGTCTAGACAGATCGAACAGTGGAAATTCGCAAGTCGTTTCCGCTGATTTATATTACTTGGGGCCTTTTCTAATGAAATTTCCTCAATATCGTCATCATCGTCTTCCTCCTCGTCCGAATTAATTTCTAACACTTCCGGTGTTTTCGATAATGGAGTTTGAAAGTCTATGATTTGAATTTCGTCGTCGTCGTCGTCGTCGTCACTCTCTGTCAACCCATTCTGGCGCATATCAGCTTCAATTGTCTCCGCCAAATCATCGTACAAGCTATCATCTTCATCGTCCATTATTCGACCATTAGATCTGTTATCACGAGTTGAGATATAGGACAAGAGATCTTCATCATCGATATCAGATCCCACACTGCTTGATCTGGACTCTCCACCTCTGCTACTCATTCGTCGTCTTGAAGGCGTCCGCTCCTCTATGTCCAGCACATCCTCTGCTCCCCTTTTCATTATTAGATAGGATATCACAGAGCTAAGGTACTGTCGTCAGCTCCGGTATTATATATATCACTAGAAAAAAAGATCCCCAAAACAATTCGGTAGCAGTTCCTCGCTTCTCCGGTCCGATAACGCCACCGAGTTCTCCACACAGCCACAACGCCACACAAGCACAATTCCTCAGTTGAGAATATTGAATTTGTAGACAATCTCATTACTATTTAGAACAAGATTCTTAAAAAACAAACTTTGGATTTTCCCGTAGTGAGCTTCAGATCTCCTATCTTCGCGTTGGAAATTTGATATCGTTGAAAAAAAAAAAAAAAATAAATAAAAATAACTTGGCTTTTAGTTCATTTTTAACGTACAAAATTTATTTCACACTTAAAATCTCTTGATAACATCTTCAATAACGTCGGTAGTAGAGCTCTTGCCACCAAGATCAGGAGTGGCAATCTTTCCTTCAGCAAGGTTGGCATCTACAGCAGCATTGATTCTGAGAGCTGGCTTGGTGAAACCAAGGAACTCAAGCATCAAAGCAGTGGATCTGATAGTTGCAATTGGGTTAGAGATGTTCTTGCCTTCAATATCTGGAGCACTACCGTGGCATGGCTCACCAATGACAAAGTTATCACCAACATTGGCACTTGGAACAACACCAAGAGATCCGACGAGAGCAGCTGCACCGTCGGAGAGAATATCACCGTACAAGTTTGGAGCAACGACAACATCGAAGATCTCTGGTTCCCGGAACATACGGTAGACCATGGAGTCGACGATTTGTTCGTTGATGGCAACACCTGGGTATTGAGATTCAACTTCCTTGTAAGCGGCCTTGACGGCTTCTCTGAAAAGACCATCAGAAGCACTCAAAACATTGGACTTGTGGGTAATAGTGACCAATGGAGAGGAGTGGATAGAAAGAGATGGATCAATTTGACGAGCTTGCTGTCTCTTGTATGCAATGTCAAAGGCGATCTTACCGATTCTCTTACTGGCAGTTTCGGAGATTCTCTTGATAGCTTCAGCAACCTTAGTTCCGTCAGCAGCATCATAAGTCTTTTCTTCCTTGACATACAAGTCCTCGGTGTTTTCACGAACAATGACCATATCAGTTTCCTTTGGATCCCTACCCTTGATACTCTTAACTGGTCTGACGTTGGCGTACAAACCAAGCTTCTTACGAAGAGCAACAATAGGAGAAGAATATCCGGCAACCTTATTAGTTGGAGAGCTGACAGCACCGAACAAAGCACCGTCACATTCTTCCTTCAACACATCGACGGTTTTGTCAGGGAGAGCAACACCGGTCTTCTTGAAAAGTTCGAAACCAGCATCCAAGTCAACAAACTCGAATCTAACGCCATCCTCCTTTGGAAGACTTTCAAGGACCTTTCTACCGGCAGGGATTACTTCACGACCAATTCCATCACCAGGAATGAGACCTATGAGTCACGTTAGTGGAAAAATTTCTTAGAGAATTTTCATTGGATTGTATCCTCGAGTAACCTACCAATTTTCAAAACTTGGGCTCCAGTGGAGTAGAATCTGTTTCCGGTCTTGAGACTAGAGGCCAAAACACGAGCTTGATTGAATCTTTGCATTATGGTGTTTTTGAGTAACTTGAGTGAAATTTGGTTAGGCCGAGGCTCGCATATCTGATATATTATCGGGCCGATTTTTTTTCCGACCTCCAAAGCATCAAACCAAATAACGTGAAATGGTGAAAGAGAAATCCGATCGGGGGCAATTGAAAAAGCTTCAATAACTCGACTTTATATTCTAATAAATTGTATTTTTTTTTTGTGAATTTTCCTGCGATGACATTGAAAGGGTGTGTATAAAAGGAATCAAGGAAAACGAAATAATTCTATCAAAACGTATATATATTATAAATATGTACAGGTATCTAATAGCAGTTTGTACAAAAAAAAAAAAAAAGAAACAGAACCAAATCATCAGGATAACTTCTTCACATATTCACTGAGCGGAGGCGGAATGATTCCTTTTTCTGGGTTCATCACAATAACGTTACGGTTAGGCTCAGCATCCTGTGCTTGGGAAGTCAAACCAAATTCCTGCGCCAGCATATGGATGAACATTCTTCGTAAGCTTTTCATGGCCGGGAACTTTAGAACTTTCTTTCCTTGCGGGTTTCTTACAAAGCTGGTTATTTGGGACTCGATCATGTCCCCGAAATTAGGATCTGCCCTATAAATATCAATCAAGTCTTCATTGTACTCGTGAGTGGAAGTGTTCGGAGAAATTCCCAGAGCTTCGGCGAGATTCTTGTTTCGCTGAGCGATAATACAGTCATCGTCACATTCCAATCGTTCAAACCACTCAAGACGAGGGATCCTTGGACATTTCTGTTTTTTCCCTTTGTGCCCACACAAACAAGTTATAGTGATTTGTTCGTTGCACTTATTGACACAGTCTCGACCAGGATGGCAAAGTTCTTTATCTTCATGACCACATGGAAGGTTCCTCTTGCATTCAGCACGACATGGGTTTGTGCATGGCTCATTCTCTGCATGGCAAACTTTAACACAGCTATGTCCACAATCAAGAGTCTTACCACATTGCTTACCACATGAAACAGTTGTCCGATGGCACTGAACACCCTTGACCACTACCTTACCGCAAGCACACGGCTTTTCCATAGGATAGGGGCATGGAGGACATGGCTCTTCGTCTCCATGACAGTCGTGTTGAACAGCTGGATGGCCACATGGAGGAGTTCTAGTACATGGATAGCGGCATTTAGGTAACATAGATCCGCATCTAATAGGGGCTTGTAAGGTTGTCCTGCCACAAGGGCAATGGTAATCATTAGACGAAGATTCCAAACAAGGTCTGCAGTTTCCAGCATGACATGTCATGACACATTTGTGCTTACCGCAATTCAAGACTTTGTTACAGACCATTTGACATTGGTGAACTGGCTCGGTTACTTTGTCGGACTGTGTAGTTGTAACATTACCCCTGAGCTTCTTTTTCCTTTGCCTTTCCCGTTCCAATGCTCTCTGCTCGTGTTCACAACATTGCTCTGTGCACCTGTGACGTCTGCAATCCATCATTGCCGTGCAGCGTCTTCGACATCGAGGTTTCCTTCCAGCGGAAGCAAATCCGCACGGAACGTCATAAATTTGAGAACCACAGGCACATTTCACAGCCTGAATAACCCTACATGGAGGACATGCACCTGAATGGCAATAAGCCATACAATTGTGTCCACAGGACAAAGTTTTGTCGCAGGGATTAGAACATGTTGGAATTTTTTCTTGGCAATTTTCTCGGAGCCGTTGTAGAATCACCTCGACAGTACTTTGTCCACATGGACATCGCTCGTCTTTCACGGGCTCCATCGGACATTGGTGATCTCCCTTGCTTCTGGTATGGCATTTCTCCTGACATTTATGAACTCCGCATGCATAGTATTCTTCGCAAGCTTGTCCACACGAAAAATAACCAATCCATCTACTATCATCGCCGCCATCAATTTCACTCAACGATCCCAAGGATCGCTGAGAGCATGCAATTTTCACATTCTTTTGCTTCCCGCAATAGCAGTTTGATTCCACGAGCTCCGGACATTTACCACACAACCCATCATGACAGGGCTTTCTACAGCGATGTTCACCGCACGGTAATATCTCATTGCAGACTTGCTGGCACTTCCACCCTTCCTTATAGGGAGTCATCACACAGGGCCATTGCTTTCTGTGTTTGCCGCAATCGCAGAGCATCACTGGGCCTATAGCTGTGCATTCAGTGTGAGGACCGGGATGGCACATAGTGGAACAACCATGGACTCCACAACCGTCCAATTTGACACCACAGCTCTGACCACAAGAATGGGGCATCAGTCCGTTGTAGGCGGGATCTTTTACCTTGCCACACCAACAGGTGTAGTCACTGACGGGCTCGAAATAGGCACAGTTGCAACTTGGACATTTCCAACTTTTTCGCCCATTAACCATATTCTTTGTGTCCTTCATGGCCCTTAGAGACCAGTCCGAAATGCACTCCAGATCATAAACTCTCCAACAAGTTGAGCAGCTCCATACTTTGGATTGAATTCCAATCTCACCGGTGCAGATCAAACAGGTGTACTCTTCATTTTCAATCTCAAGCTTGAGAATGTCCATGAGATCCATGTTTGACAGGTCATACGACTCTTCACTGCTGCTTATGGACCGTCTGTCATCGTCTATTTCTAATTCAGGTGTTATCTCTTCTAGCATTTTTTTTTTTTTTTTTGCTGGTGAATTTTTTGTGGTCGGAGATCTTATATTATATACTCTCTCTGACTTTATGTAGAGGTCAAATAATGTGTGGGATCTGTGGTTCAAAGAAAAAAAATTGAGCCGCAGCAGATGAGAAAAAATGATCTCTACAATATACAAATCACGTGATTGTGACCGGGCCGACGATGGGGGGTTACCCATCAATCTTTTTTCAATATTTTCTTTTTTTTGGTATTTTCTTTTTTCTGCGTGGAACTTATGGGCTTTACCAAGAAAGGATGAGTTCTTGGTCAGCACCAGCGAGCGAATGGATTTGTATGTAACAGAAAACACTGACAACATCCGATTTTTATTCTTTTTGTATTGTTTTGGATGGTTACACGCGACTGCGGCCATGAGAGAACATGTCGGTTTGTTGTAGAATCGGCCGATTTGTATCAGCGTGGGAGGGAGGGAGCCGAGATCTGCAGGGTTTGGGAGATAAGAAACCGTTATCTGCAGGGACGATCAGGAACGCAGATGGTTTGAATTACCCCGGCAACGACGACCGGGATTCCGATTTTGTTTATAACGAGTAAATTGTTTATGTATATGCAAAATTAGCTAAGGGGATATCGGCAAAATAACACAATGTTTCTGGACATGCAACATTTTTAGAAACCATAAGGAGACATTCCAATGACGGTGTACGATGAGAAGAGTGCAGAATCTGGGACAAACTTTGAGGGTGTGGTTGAGGTGTAATCAAAGAGCGCTGTACAGTTTCTGGGAGGAGTCTGTGGAGGGTTATAGAGGTCATCGTCGTCTACGGGGATAGGGGTGAGTCTGCTTACAGCATTCTTGAGCGCGAAGAGGGCGTCGTCTGGGGTGTAGTAGTCATCATCATCGTCATCAGAAAAATCGAGATCGCCGTCGTCACAAGACAGGCCAGGAGCAAACGAGGTTATTTGAGCTCTCCCGTTGATCGTGATTAGCGAGGGACGTTTTGGTTTGCGGTTGAAGCGACGGCCTCGAGCGGTTAGTACAAGAGCCGGCGTTGCGTCTCTGACGTTGTTGTGGGAGGTAATAGTAGTAGTATGTTCGCGGAATGGGGCATCCAAGGAGCCATAGGATTTTGAAGGTGTAGCCATAAAGTCATAATTGTCATAATGAAAGGAAGAGTGGTGGTTTGTTCTTGACGGAGGGGGAGATAGAAGAGTGGACGATGGGTCAATGCTATGATGATGGTCCTTCTGGCACTTTCTCTTTCCCACGCGACACTTGGAAACGCTCTGAGGGGTCTTAAGAACTCGTTGGTTGATCATGCTGTAGAATAATTATGATGATTGTTGCTGCGAGATGTTTGGACTCACACCAGGTGTTGTTGAAGGAAAGAAGGAAAAAAAAGTTTTTGTGGTTTTATAAATTTGTGAGCCCCCCGTTGCCTGGGGTGTTCTTGGTTTCTACAGTGATGATGTTGTCGTTATGGCAAAGCTGCAAGCGCACGCAAGTCGGTCCCACAAGGATTATAGGAGCAACTGTGCCACAAAAGAAAAATAAAAATAAAAAAAAAATAAAAAAAGAACGTATAAGATCACAAACAAGGAACGGGTGGAGTTGATGGACAAAAAAATCAAAAACAAATCTGGATCAATCTGTTATTTTATAAGATGCTTCGCTTAGCAAAGGGGGTCGTCTAAAAAGTGCTAAATTATAATTTGTCAGTCTTGAAATAATCACGCGTAAAACACTGCTAAACGCGTTATGTGTGCCCATTTCTCTCGTGTTTATTATTTTTTGCATTTTGCTCAATCACATTTCCCGATCGAGCCTCATATTTCAGACGCCCGGAAATTCCATTACTTTGCCCGTTTGAGTAAGATAATCATAAATGCGAGCCGCATGGCGTTTAGACGTGTAGAAATAATAATCATCAGCGATCTTCAAGTCCGATTACCCCATTGAGCTAAAATGCGCTTCTCGCCCCTTTCCACGCTAAAAATTGAATTTCAAACTTTATTATATTTGCTAGTAATGGCCTGTAGACGCTGACAAAATGCCTCAAAAATAAACTATATAAACCCACCTGTTTCCCCGGGGGGGTTTCATTTTTATTTTTTTCTCTATTTTTCTGTGGGGACTCGGTGTTTCTCCTTTTCTTAAACCCGACTCTCACCAGTCTCCGATTTAGTTGGAGAGAGAGGGGATGATGATATAATAAAATCTGCATGGCTGAGACAAATCCAGCTCACCATTTGGGTTTTTGGATTTGATTGTGTCGGGGGGAAATGTCGCCTTCGGAATGCAGGGGGAGAGAGATGCTTTTCTTTTTTTTTTTTTTTTTCTATCAATCATTTTTCTCCATTTCGTAATAATGTTTCCGATGTATTTAAGCTGAGAGGCTGGTGACGGGTCGGTCCTCGGATGAAGTGCTGGATATTTCTCTGCCCCATATTCCACCGTCAAGGGTCCGTACAAAAAACGTATAATAAAAAAACCCCGTATGTGGACAGGGGCTGCGCAGGTTGCAACAGGGTTGCATGACAATGAACTCAAGAACCACAGATTGTCACTTTATTTTTTGATCTACATTGCGTGGGATAGTTAGGCTTTTGGATGGCAGATCAAAGGAGATTTCAAAATGCGCCGTATATATATGTATATTCCCCACCAGATGGAACTGTGTGGGATCACAATGAAACCAAGGTGATTATCTAAAAATGCAAAATGTATTATTGTCTATCATCAGAACAAAGCAAAAAATAAGTTAGAAGGTGAAGAGACCTGAACGCTTCTTGCCGAACGGATAAATCACCAGCGTCGCAATAAACAGTCCCACGGTAATGCCAATTGACACCTGGACCATGTTCATACCAAGACTTAGAACGCTGCTACCCGTTTCAATGCTGTTGGCAGGTGCCTGCGACGGTTGAACCACAGTAGTAGCAATCGGTATTCCCGCCGGATTTGTCTGGGTAACCGTCTTGGGCTTTGTACCATTCGATACAATCTGATCTGCATTCTTGATGCCAGAGATAATGCTACCTTGGGATGCAAGCCCGGAGGGTACCTGAACCAAGATTCCGGGAAGCATTGCAGCAAATGCAAGTCCATGTCCGACTCTGGAATACAAATTTCCGAGAACACCAATCACAAACGCACCAATTGCAGAAGTGAACTCGGTCGAGTCATGTACCTGCTTGTTGGTGAAGAAAGTGACGCAATATCCAGCAGACGAAATCAGCGCCATCACAGGCAGTTGCCGCAAACTGGCCTGGTTGACAGAGGCAATGAATACCGTAAAGGACGGAACAAGTAGAATCTTCCAGTAATCCCCCACCGTCTTTGTACACGTAGTTTCTGAAGTAGCATTAGAGTCGATCCACCCGTAAATGGCGCTCCCCATTGTCACACCAAACCCAAGGAAAAGAGAATAGATGATGGCATAGAACATTCGAACTGAGCCGGCCACAATGTTCTTGGACTGTAGCTCAAGTGACCCACACAAGATAATGTACCCAGGCAAAATTAATGCCAAGGAACCTTGGGTGATTCCAGCAAAGCAAAAGATGTCCTGGTGTTTGCCTCGCGAACCGATCATTCGGCCCATGAAGGACACAAAGATGGAGGACGCAACTTCGAAAACGTTGGAATACAGGGTTGATCTCGGCGCAATCACAATCTGGAAATATCCAACGATAATCGAGAGGAGGAAACTGATTGGAACGTCTGGCCAGTACCCACCAAAGGCATATGGGGTGACTGATGCAGCGGCGAGTCCAAAAAATAGCAACGTGAGCCAAAGTGGGTACTGATTCTTCTTGGATAACAGTTCATCCACCCGTTGGGATGCTTCTTCGACGCCAATCACGTCGTGGACAACCTCCTTATAGATCTGGTGTGCCGTGTGCAGCTTTGCCAGATTGAGCCCTTGGACGCATCTGACCAATTGCATGTCACTTGTGTGGGTGGTGGCATCGTCAAACGAAATAATCATACAACCAGGAATATACAGAAATTGACAATTAATTTCCAACACTCGAGCCGTCATCTTCATATACTCTTCAAGACGATGTGTAGGAGCACCATATAACAGGAGTGCCCGACACATTCTGATGATAAATCTCTGTCTCTGAAGAACGTCTGCAATGTGGACGGTGATACGAATCTGCTCTTCAAGCTTGAGTTTTTGCTTGTGCTTTTTGTGGTTTATCTTTTTGGCGAATTTTTTCGCTGGCTTGAAGGGCGACTCTGCTCCGTTAGTACCTGGAGCTGCGAGCGTTTGGGCAGAGCTGACAACAAGCCCTCCAAGAGAGGTTGTCGAACGGGAACTCTTATGCTGGTACCATTTAGGACGCTTATCTTTGGTACCCGCCGATGACGATGACGTGAAGACAGAAGAGGACGAGTGGTTCTTGAACAACTTTGGACGCGCCGGCTTATTAGCCCCCTCGGACGTCAGCGCATCATGAGAACCTCTACGATGTGGAGTTGGTGGTCCGGAGTTAGTTGGAGTTGAATGTTGGGATTCTGCCAAGGTAGCGGAAGATTTGCCTGATTCCGCATCTCCGTACAGTTTCAACAACGACCCGAGAACACCTTGTCTAACTTTGGATGGTGGGGCAACATAATCTTCATGGTGTCTCTGGTTTTGATATTGATCAATCGGAGGCGGCAGATCCCCATCCGTTTGAGTATAGCCGTAGGTGTCATAATCATTTTCCGCAGTAATGAAATCATCGGCCTGGACAAGATAGCTGCTATCATCATCCGGCTTCTTGTGACCGTCGTCTTTTTCAAGATTTTGAAGACTGGATTTCTCATCTTGGGTTTGCGCGTTATTACTATTGTCGCTCTCACCACTAAGATGACGGTTATGATGCAATGTATGACTTCGAACCAAGTTTCTGGCCATTTCATTAGCCTCCTCTTGTTCCTCCTGGATCTGTTTGAGTTTGTGGTCCAATTCCGTCAACTGCACATCATCAGATCCCCTGCCTTTGCCATAGGGGCCAATCTCAGCTTCGTCTTTGGACATTTCCTTGGACAGCTCATCGTGACGATGTCGCAAGCTGTCGATCCGTTTGAGCACCGAGTCCCGTCGACGTCGGAATTCGTCACCCACGGAGTGCTCGTTCTCATCGATCACACCTTGGTTTCGCAAATGCTCATCATGTTCGTTTGCGCCCGGGGCCAATCCACCTGATGTGTGCAGACCCACGTCAAAGAGGTTCTGGAGCGAGTTGGCGCCCACCATAGTAGCTGCGGATCCCGGATGCAAATTAGTCGATTGGGCCGCAGGTGGAGGGGGCGAAATCAACTGTCTGGTGGAATCATTGGTGCTCTCGTCGTCGTCGTCGTCGTCAAAGTCGTTTGCCGGGTCGACTTGAGAGTTGTCCGGTCTAGTGACCATCATTGTTGGCGACGAATTTGAAGACTGGGGCTTCGGACTGAAGTAGTCCTCTTCATCGTTAATCATCGGAGGACTCGACAGCGGAGAAGAGTTTCGAGGAGAAGGGTTACTGATCCTGGACATCCTGATGGACTCTCTGGTTGTAGCGTCCTCAGGATAGTAGATTCTGTTGTCCATAGGAAAACGAACTCGTCTCGGCGCATTCGGTCTGGAAAAGTTAGACGACGACGAGTCGTCTCCAGAATTTGCATTGTTCTGGTTGGACATTTTCAACTAAATGCAGCTGTTGAGCGGTTTTCCCTGTATTTATAGTGAAATAAATAAGACAGAATAATGTCCTAAAATTTTTGGATAAATAATAAAAGTAAAAATAGTTCAAGGGAAAACCTTTTATCAGTAATAGTCCCGAAGATTGCTCGCACAGCGCATATCAGTTCCTTGATTCCTGCCGGGATGTCGGCAATAGACCGAAATGGGAAATGATACCGTAATTCAGACAAACCGTCGTGTGCACTTCAAATTGTGACTTTCTCGTTATCAATCCAATTCAAATTTGCTACTGGAAAAGGCCTTATAATGGCTCTGAATTTTGTTGTATTCATATTATAGTGTCCTCGTAATATTTGAAGAAATTTTTTCAACTTTAGCGCCAAGAAAAAAAAGAATTTCTGTTACATTTTGTTTTTCAATTTATTGATCCTTTGTGAGCCACAGACGGCTTGTTTATGCATAATATGTCTTGAACAGCCACCATTATTAAAAACAAACCCGCCAGGGAGCATTTGCCTGCCGGCGGCGTTCTTTTCTAGAAAAGAACCAAAAGCACTGCATTTCTCCACGTAGTGGAGCTACCTTTTTTGCTTCTTTTCGGAGAAAAAAGAAGCCGCCGGAGGCAACTCTTCCCATCTCACGGGTTTTCTTAGTAATAAGGTTTCTAAAAATCTATCGCCGCTGGCGTCTAATTTGAAATATAAAAGGAGAACCAATTCCACCAGTTTTCCATTTTTTTAATCATCCACGAGCGCTAGTCTCTTTGGGTCTCTGAATTTCCTGCTACAAGCACACTCCACCGCAGTCTTCGGACATCATTCCACAAGTGTCAAAAGTAGGGGGGTGATTAAGAGGTTTGGAGGGATTGGACCCGTTTTTTGCTACTCAATTGCCCTGCCGGCGGCGTTCTTTTCTAGAAAAGAACCAAAAGCACTGCAATTCTCCACGTAGTGGAGCTACCTTTTTTGCTTCTTTTCGGAGAAAAAAGAAGCCGCCGGAGGCAACTCTCTCAATCCTGCAATTTTTATATTAATGGGTTTATCTCATATAATCTAAAGGAATCGGAACGAACCAAGAACCAACAACGATAGTGTAAATAAATAGATGTTTCCCCATCGGGTTGTCAGCAGATATAGCGACCACCCGATGAGACGGTCCGAAATCACACCGTAATCGGTGGACGCGGGCTTCAAGCCCAGATAGACGTTAGAATTCTGAGTGAAATAGCCCCCGGTAGATAACACTGACTTTGGGGGTGCTTTAGGGACGGACAATGACAAATACACGGGCTTGTGGTCTGAGCTCGTCACCTCCGGCAGAGACGAGTATGTGTAGACGTTCTCAACACCGCCTTCATACGGAAGATAGAAGATTCTGTCACACCATGACGGCAGCCGTTTGAAATTGTACTTATTTGTTCCTTTGAAGAACTTGTAAGTTGGCTTGAATGTGATTTCGGCCTCTGCAAATCCATACAATACACGATTCTCCTCGATTTCCTGGCTCAATTCGTCAACATTGACTCCAGACAATAACGCCAATTCCTGACCTTCCTCCTGCTCCTCACTAAATGGGTTTTGGGTCGATCGATAGTTCAAGTCGCCCATGAAAAAGGTGTGGCAGCCTGGCTTGTAGAGGCCAAATCCATCTTTAAAGTCCAGGGTGGTTGCAATCTCATAGAAATCCACGTTTCTACTCATTGTCATGCCCTCATTCGCAGCCAAATGCGCCGTCACAAAAGTGAACTCTTGTTCATCTTCATCGTCAAACTTCAATCTCATTCCCGCTCCGCCTTTGAGTCCTGAGCCCACCATGCCGCGTCGAACCCCGGCTGTGCAATAGCTGTACCTGCCCAGGCTCTCATGAACAAAGACAATTAATGCAACCGCTCCCAATACAACAACATCAACCAAGCCAAAATCTAGGCCAACAGCCTTTTCTATCCCCTGGACAAGGCTGGCAGTATATTCTTTGGTATCTTCAAAGCAGCCATTCATAATCGGACACAGCTCTTCAACCCCAATAGCCACAACCTTCGGGTCCGTGCCAGTCATTGCCTCCGTCAGCCATAAGGCCACAGCGTCACTATCCTGCTGTACCTTTCCGCAATTGAATGTTGCCAAAAATACGTCCATCGCTCCTATCTCCGTTCGTTCTTCGACTACTTTATCACTCGTTTTATCTCAAACATCACATTTGGGTGAGGGAGTGAGAAGAAGTCGGCGTCGGATCCCCGTGACCGACAAGAAGAAAAAACCAACAACCCAATTGCAAAGCACTGGGTGTTCTCTGGTGGTGGAGGAGTGGATCGGAGGCGGGGCACCGGTCGAACATTCTTGAGAGTTCGTTCGCCACGACCAGAGAACGCCGACATATATATATATTTGCCACCACAACGAAACTATAAACCCACACTACACGCACAAGTTTTTTTTGTCTTCTGCACCACACAGGAATATATAAATCATGTCAGAAGAAGAGAATAAGCACCACCATAAGCCTAATCTGCTCGATGCGTCCGGGCAGGATAATGCTAACAAGGAAGATGCCACTGCCACGGCAATTCTGCGTAAAAAGAAGAAGGAAAACTCCCTTGTTGTCGACGACGCAGTCAACGACGACAACTCGGTTATATCACTCTCCCCAAACACAATGGATACATTACAACTCTTCCGAGGTGATACCGTCCTTGTCAAGGGCAAGAAGCGCAAGGACACTGTGCTGATTGTTCTTGCCGACGAGGAGCTCGAGGATGGAGTTGCCCGTATCAACAGAGTGGTCCGTAACAACCTTCGAGTCAGATTGGGCGATGTCATCACTGTCCACCCATGTCCTGACATTAAGTATGCCAAGCGTATCTCCTGTTTGCCAATTGCAGACACCGTTGAAGGTCTTACTGGTTCCCTCTTCGACGTTTTCCTCAAGCCATATTTCGTCGAGGCCTACAGACCAGTCAGAAAGGGCGACATGTTCTCGGTTAGAGGCGGTATGCGACAAGTTGACTTCAAGGTGGTCGAAGTCGATCCATCTGAATATGCCATTGTAGCCCAAGACACGGTCATCCACTGTGAGGGTGAGCCAATTAACCGTGAAGACGAAGAAAATAACCTCAATGAAGTCGGTTACGATGACATTGGTGGCTGCAGAAAGCAAATGGCCCAAGTTAGAGAATTGGTCGAACTGCCATTGCGTCATCCACAATTGTTCAAGTCCATCGGTATCAAGCCTCCCCGGGGTATTCTTATGTACGGTCCCCCAGGTACCGGTAAGACCTTGATGGCCAGAGCGGTTGCGAACGAGACTGGTGCCTTCTTCTTCTTGATCAACGGTCCAGAGATCATGTCCAAGATGGCTGGTGAATCCGAATCTAACTTGAGAAAGGCATTCGAAGAGGCAGAAAAGAACGCCCCTGCTATTGTATTCATTGATGAAATCGATTCCATCGCTCCAAAGCGTGAAAAGACCAACGGTGAAGTCGAAAGAAGAGTTGTTTCTCAATTGCTTACTTTGATGGACGGTATGAAGGCCCGATCTAACGTTGTTGTTATCGCCGCAACCAACAGACCAAACTCCATCGATCCTGCACTCAGAAGATTCGGTAGATTTGATCGTGAAGTCGATATTGGTATCCCAGACCCAACTGGTAGATTGGAAATCCTCCGTATCCACACCAAGAACATGAAGTTGGCTGATGACGTTGATTTGGAAACCATCGCTGCTGAAACACACGGTTACGTTGGTTCCGATATCGCCTCGTTGTGTTCTGAAGCTGCCATGCAACAAATCCGTGAGAAGATGGATCTCATTGATCTCGAAGAAGAAACTATCGACGCTGAAGTCCTCGACTCTCTCGGAGTTACCATGGAGAACTTCAGATTCGCTCTCGGTATCTCCAACCCATCTGCCCTTCGTGAAACTGTTGTCCAATCCGTCAACGTTACCTGGGAAGATATTGGTGGTCTTGACAAGATTAAGCAAGAATTGAAGGAAACTGTCGAGTACCCAGTTCTTCACCCAGAGATGTACACCAAGTTCGGTCTCTCCCCAACAAAGGGTGTCCTGTTCTATGGTCCACCAGGTACCGGTAAGACCCTTTTGGCTAAGGCAGTTGCTACTGAAGTCTCTGCTAATTTCATCTCTGTCAAGGGTCCAGAACTCCTTTCTATGTGGTTCGGTGAATCTGAATCCAATATCCGTGACATCTTCGACAAGGCCAGGGCTGCTGCTCCATGTGTCGTCTTCCTCGACGAATTGGACTCTATTGCAAAGTCTCGTGGCGGTTCTGTCGGCGATGCTGGTGGTGCATCTGACAGAGTTGTCAACCAATTGTTGACCGAAATGGATGGTATGAACGCCAAGAAGAACGTCTTCGTCATTGGTGCTACTAACAGACCAGATCAAATCGATCCAGCCCTTTTGAGACCTGGTAGACTTGATCAATTGATCTATGTTCCATTGCCAGACGAAGAAGGCAGATTATCCATTCTTAACGCTCAATTACGAAAGACTCCATTGGAACCAGGCCTCCAACTTCAAGAAATCGCTAAGATCACCCAAGGTTTCTCTGGTGCCGATTTGTCCTATATTGTTCAAAGATCTGCTAAATACGCCATTAAGGATAGCATTGAAGCTACCATCAGCGCTGAAAAAGCCGCTGAGGAAGCTGGTGAAGAAGATGTTGCCATGGAAGATCCTGTTCCTTACATCACTCGTCAACACTTTGAAGAAGCTATGAAGACTGCATCCAAGTCTGTCAGTGATGCCGAATTGAGACGTTATGAAGCCTATTCTCAACAAATCCAATCATCCCGTGGCACTCTTAACTTTAGATTTGGTGAAGCAGACGGCTCTGCTGCCGGAAGCAACGCTAATCAAGGTGGCGGTGCCTCTCTTGGTGGTGAAGGTGAAGATGATGATCTCTATTCTTAAGTTATATAATTTTAGAAGTATACAATAAGTGAAAAGTTGTTATTTTGAGTGTATTATTATGTTTTTGCTACGTAATGAGATCGTACAGTTGATATACCCCCAATGATCGCCTGAAAGCTATTAAATATAAAATAGTCGTCTCTGTAATAGTCTACAGATCTGCCGCTGTTTAATTCACACCAAGCCCTGCTTTTTGAGATCATTATAGACCTTTGCGGACATGACATTGCCTTCTTCATCCTCCATTTCGACGGTATTTTCCTTTCTCCCTTGTTGTAGCCGTTCATCACGGCGAACTTTATCCCACAAAGCTAGGGCGTCCTTGATTTCCGTAATATCCTTGAATAAAATGCTTGGTTCAATGCCTAGGCACTTTAAACCGTAGGAATGTCTAGCTTCCATGAAATGCTTTTCAAAAGACTTTCGGCCCATGTATGTATAATTACCACAGATTTCACATTTGTATTCAATATCAAGCCCATTCAACTTCCACAACCAAACCGGGATTGGTTTACCATCCCATCCTAGAGGGATTTTCTTTGGGTTATAAACCGCATCATCATCCTCATCCCCGCTATTATCATCGTCCCCATTGGCTTCACCATCAGAATCTGCTGCATTGGCACCAGTTATTTCTGATTCTAAAGCCTCAGCTTCCAGTTGACGCTCCTTGTCAGTCAATGCCTGCTTCCTTTCCACGTTGGCTTTAGTTTCTGATACTTGTTTTGAGATAAAATCAGAAATGTGATATATGCAAAATTCGTGATAAGCCAAAGACCTGAATTTCAAATCATCGTGGGATACATTCGCATTTTTGAGATGTTTTTTTCCATTTAAATGACCGTCATAAACCGCTCGATTTTTGAACGATTTCGAACAAGCCCCGCACCACACTGTGCCATCTTCGGCCGTTTCGCCAGAATTGTTGTTTGACCCAGGAGTTTTCAGCCAGTTAGGCAAAGTCTTGTTCTCCCACGCGGTATCGAAATCTTTGTCAATTCGCTGGATAACTTTTTCTGGTTCATCCAACGGATGAGTGCGTCTAAGATAGCCAGAAAGATAATTATGCAAATCAGCAATATAGCTGAAATAATCTGGATCCCTTAGTCTTGCTGGGGATGTTTCATTAAAATCTGAGAAAATCTGCAAATACTGAGAATATGATATGCTCTCTGTATTAAACTTCAAGTTTATGAATCGTTCATGGAACGAAACAAGATCCAAAAAACACCCGTAAAATTCTTCCCCGGAGAACATCGAATCCACATTTAAATCTGCACTAAAGGCAGATAATAATCTATCTTGAACGTTGAATTGGGCGTTATTACTTCCATCTTCTTCACCGCTCTCCTTTCGTCTATATTTGGCCATCTTGAACAGTTTCTCCTGGTTCTCAACCCCTTCATTTGGATATCTTCTATGAAAATCTCTGATTTTGGAAATTTGATTCTGAAATTGCTCATATATTGCTGTAAAGGCTCTCTTTTTCCCACTCGTGGAAATTTCAGCTAGTTCATTCTTTCGCAGCTTAGCTGGATCCACTGGGTCGTTATCATCAATGTCATCACTGTTTAACGACTTTTGCAGATATTCACATTGCTGCTGGTATCTATCTAGGAATTTGGCCACCTCATGTTGATTGATCAGGTTATCTCTCAAAGGTCTCTTCCGCTTTCCGTGCAAGGAGGACGATGCGGATAACGCATGTGTATCGGGCAAAATGTACGGATTATATATGATTCTGTCGCTAATGGCCTGTTCAATTCTTTCCAATTCTTCAAAGGCCGACCTCTGTGTCTCTAAGATATTACCACTCATGGCTATAACATGTAATTCGAATTAATTTGGTTGACGTTCGTTTATCGGGTAATTGGGATTTTTACATTCAACATCGTTTTTGGCGTTTTTCCAATTTTTTTTTTTTTTGTTTTTTGGAATCGGTATCCCGACAAATCGCTTCACTGCCACTTGTGATATGTGGCAGTTCACAATGTATTCTGTCCAAAAGCTACATTTTTCGGTGAATCTTTTAAAAATAAAGAGCGAAATATTAAAAAGCAATAGTATATTGCACTTCTGTTACCAAAACGATTGACTGTTTTACAAGGATTATTTTAAAGGAAAGAATAAGTGTAATTAAATAATCGTTACATGAGGCTTAAGCCGCACCATGAAAAATAATTTTCTCTTCAACGAAAAAAAAAAAAAAAAAAAATTGATAAGACTAAAACAAACAGTTTCTACTAACAAACAACAAGCATGGCATTCTCATCATTAGGAATCTCAAAATGGCTAGAGGAAGCGCTCAATAGTATGGCGATTTACAGTCCTTCAGACATTCAAAAAGCATGTATTCCTGCAATTTTAGAAGGACGAGACTGTATCGGAGGAGCAAAGACTGGTTCTGGTAAAACCATTGCATTTGCAGCACCAATGTTGACACAATGGTCTAAGGATCCGTACGGTATTTGTGGCCTGATTTTAACTCCAACTAGAGAATTGGCATTACAAATTGCTGAGCAGTTTTCGGCCTTAGGAGCTACGATGGATATGCGTACTGCGGTGATAGTAGGAGGAGTAGATATGATTTCACAGGCATTAGAATTGCAAAGAAAGCCACATTTTGTGATTGCGACTCCAGGTAGATTGGCAGATCATATTCGAAGCAGTGGTGAAGAAGCTATTTCTGGGTTTAAGAGGGTCAAATATTTGGTGCTTGACGAAGCTGATAGATTATTGCATCCAGGGTTTGCGGACGAATTAAGCCAATGCTTCAGTGTTTTACCAGAGGCCAAGAAAAGACAGACTATGCTTTTCACTGCCACCGTTACTGATGAAGTGAGAGCGTTGAAGGATCAGCCACCTAAAGAGGGCAAAAAGCCAGTATTTATTCACGAAGTTGCATTGGACAATATTGCAATCCCAGCCACCTTGACCCAGACGTATCTATTTGTCCCCTCTACAGTGAAGGAAGCATATTTATATAATTTGCTAACCTGTGACGAAAACAAGAAAAAGTCGGTGATTGTATTCGCCAATCGAACCCGAACTGCCGAAACACTGAGAAGAATGTTGCAGCTACTTGAGGTCAGAGCAACATCCTTACATTCCGAGATGCCCCAAACTGAACGTATCAATGCTCTTGGAAGGTTCAGAGCCGAGGCTGCTAGAGTACTGGTTGCTACCGATGTCGCAAGTAGAGGTTTAGACATTCCCGTTGTTGAGATGGTTATTAATTTCGATATTCCAGCTGATGCCGACGATTATGTGCACAGAGTCGGTAGAACAGCACGTGCTGGCAGAGAGGGCGATTCTGTGTGTTTGGTGTCGCAGAGTGATATTGCTAGAATCCATAATATTGAAGAAAGGGTCGGTGTCAAGATGGAAGAGAACAATCAAATCTCTGAGAACACTGTCATTAAGCATGCGTTGAAAGATGCCACCACCGCCCGTAGAACTGCCATTATGGAGATGGACAAGGAAAACTTTGGTGAGCGAAAGGAAATGTTAAGAAAGAAGAGAGAACTTCGAGATGGCAATATCAAAAAGGTCAAGTCCAAGAAAAGGAAATCTTCTAGATAGGTTAATAACTAATTTATGATATCCAATTGTATGGTTATGTAATATTTTTTTGATATCTTTACATTTACTATAGACGTTGTTGATGGTTACAGAGAACTTTCAACCCGGCGTTTCTTGCGAGTTTACAATGAGGGAACTGGGCCACTAGTTTCATTCTTTTGACTTTTCAGAGAACTGAAGAAAATTTAGCCAGAAAGTTCAACCAAAACGGTCTCTTGAAAACCAACGAGATGCGCATGCTGGGTAAAGACAAATATTCAACATCAGAATAACACTA
>PPJG02000044.1:43271-64285 GCA_003705695.2 Blastobotrys serpentis
ACAAACAAAACCAATCAAAAGCGAAGAGTTCCATCTCTGTATATATAATGGACGCACTTTTATCAACAAAAGATAACGATAATTATTCTGGGGCGATTTTAGGCTTGAATTTCGCCGCACGATATGAGGCGAATCCCATTATTATGAATTTTTTTTTTTTTTTTTTTTTTTTTTTTTTTTTTTTGTCGGATTTGAAATATCCCAAATGCAAAGATCTCTCGATAACCACACCATCCACAGTCACACCATGTTTGTTCGTCGAGCAGCATTAGGAATTAAACCAGCCGGTAGAGTTGGTGGAATTAGATATTTCAGTAACACACGCTTTATTTTGAATGAAGGTAGCAAGCCTAGCGGAAACGAGGAAGGCAAGAAAGATGCCGGAACTGAAAGGCATGGCTACGATCCGACAAAACCTCGAAAACCATTGAGCCGTATATCACTCGCGGGAGAAAACAAGACAATCAACCATGCTAAGGGTAAAAAGGAAGCCAAGGAAGGTTTATTTAGCTGGAAGTCTGCTGCTATTTTCTTAGTTACCGGAGGAGTATTGACTTACTTTTTCCAACGGGAAAAAAAGAGAGTAGATATGCAAAGGGAGTCAGAAGCACATAAAGGAATTGGTAAGCCAAAGGTGGGTGGACCATTCAATTTGGTAGATCAGGATAACAAACCATTCACCAATGAGGATTTGTTGGGCAAATGGTCTTTGATTTATTTCGGGTTTTCCATGTGTCCAGATATTTGTCCGGATGAACTAGAAAAGATGTCTGAAATTTTGGATGACATTAACAAAAAGGAGAAAATTCTTACGCCAGTTTTTATTACTTGCGACCCAAACCGAGATAGCCCAGAAGTTTTGAAGCATTATTTGTCAGAATTCCACGACGATATTATCGGGTTGACCGGCTCTTATGATGACATTAAGCAAACCTGTAAACATTATCGAGTTTACTTCTCTACTCCGCCAGATTTGAAGCCTGGACAAGATTATTTGGTTGACCATTCCATTTTCTTCTATTTGATGGATCCAGAGGGCAAATTTGTTGACGCATTGGGTAAGAATTATAATGCTGAAGAAACTAGCAGCATTATCAAATCACACATGCAAGAATGGAAACCAGAAGCTGAGCGACTAAATGAAGAAGACAAGAAGAAGGGATTTTTGGAAAAGCTCGTTTCTTAAAAAGTGCCATTTTTTTTTGGCTTCCCACCTTTTCTGTGTACATATATAATAATTATTAGTTTTCACGCCTCTTTTTACCAACTGCCAACCCATGATAATATCCTGCCCAATACCATGCCATGGCTAATTGTTTTACATCATCATCTAGATCACTCAACGATATGCCCGGATGTTCGACCGGAATTTCGTTAGTCTGGGGTGTTTTTTCTTCTTGATTCATCTCCATTTCATAATCTCCATTTTCTTCATTATTATTTGATTCAATTGGAACTTCTTGTTGGCTGCTTTCTCTTTCAATCTCCTTCTCCTTATCAATTTTACCAGCTTCCTCATCCTTGATTGAGTGATACTTTTTGTATTCTGCCAGTGAAGTTTCCCATTGCTTTATTAACGCACTATCATCCCATGCATCTTTGTCTGTAATGTCCACCTCAGACATATTGGATTTGATATGGGATCTGAAATCTGCAGAATTGTAGATGGATTCAAAGAATTTTGTGTCCTCCCAGTTTTGAAAACACAGACATATTCGAGTCATGCGGCTCTGCTCTCTCGGCACATAATATGGCACGAAACGCCTTCAGCTATCTAACGTCACATATGAATTGTAGCACTCCATCGAATCTAATCAATTATCAACGAAAAGATAGATAATTATACAGTATTTAAGTGCACTACTTTGCACTTGAGAATATTTGGGTACTAGCCTCCTACCCTTCAGGCTCGACAAAATCTCAAGTGAAATTTGAGTATCATAATAATAATAATGATACAATATATAGTACTAATCATTCACATATGGCTGCTGCAGGTGATTCATTATAAAATGTTTAAAAGAGGGTATCTATCAATTTGACTAGGCTGCGTATCACGGAAGTTCTTTTGACTCGAAATTACCATTCCACACTTTTCTGAAATCCAAAACAAAAGGTTTATCAATACTTCCTAGGATCAAATCAAAAAAAAAAAAAAAAAAAAAAAAAAAAAAAAAAAAAAAAAAAAAAAAAAAAAAAAAAAAAAAAAAAAAAAAAAACGCAGTCGTCTTTTTGTGCTTTATTACCATCGCCGACAGTTTACCACCACACCGAAAGTCAGTAGAATAAATCATCATTATCGTTAGTAGGTTCAGAAACCCCAACATCATTCAGCGGACCGTTGAAACCTTCTTGCCCTCAGTTTCGGCTTCATTCAAATATTATGATGATTTTACTTTTTCAGAACAATTCTTTGCAATGTGTCCAGGTTGTGCACAAATCCTACAAAGACCATTTCTGCGATAATAAGAAAATGATTTCTTCTCCGATGGTTCAGAATTATCGTGTCTCTTCTTCTCATCTGGCTTATATTTCTCTTTGTGGAAGTTCCGTATTCATCAGCGTTTGGACGCTTGTCAATTGGGAAAGGTGTTGCATTGATGGCCAACAATTTTGCTTCACGCATTGCAGCAATAACTTCTTCGACAGTCTTTGGTCTACGCAAACTCACGAACCTCGACATCTCAGGGTTCTTGATTTCCCGAACCATGAGAAATACAGTGAGTTCTTCTGCAGTAAACCCTTCAAGTCCTTTCTCAAGTTTCTCCCCTATGGTTTGAAGGTTGGATATCTCATCTTCGGTAACGAACGGACCTGGTTTATCAGGCATTACTTCTTCCAACTCCGCAAAGATGCCATCTAAGCTCACTACTGTTGCAATACGCCTCTTGATTTCCCTACGAATATCTTCCCAGGAGTCTGCACAACCTGCTTCTCTCAATTCCGTGTTTAATTGACTATCCAACGACTCTTGAGCAATCCTTTGCTTTTGACGTTCACTAAACGGCTCATCCTCCAATTCGAATATTCTTAAAATCCTTCTTTCCCAGGCATCGACTGCAGTTGGACTACTCAATTGCCCATGCTTCAATACGCTTTCAGGTTTTGATACAGAATCAATTGCCATTTTAAGAGCTTTGAAACAAGCGCCCTTCATTTTTGTTAGTGCCGAGCTATCAATTCACCTGGTGCATATTCACTTACCTTTTTTTTTTTTTGGGGGGGGGGGGGGTTCGCTCTTCAAAAGTATCATTTAGTTTGTCATCTAGAGACAAAGTGAAGGTATTATTGTAGACCGGAATACTTTCGACAGCTTGACCTCTTCTAATCATTTTTCATGTACCTCAATAATTTTCAAACTGTCGGTAGTTATATATGTTATTAGCCTAAGGAGCACCTAATTTTTTTGTTGTTCAGTCGCTTAACAGATCCTGGGTGCCTTCTATAATGCGTTCGGTCTCTCGTTTACACTGCTGCATATACCGGGCGGTATTCCGGATATGACGTCATACAGCATTTTCATAACACAGCCACTTCTTTTGCACAGCCACTTCTTTTGCACAGCCACTCCCAATTCCAGATGACTATCTTGGTTGTCAGGAAATCAAGTACGGTCATACCTACAGGGCAACACTTTCTCTCGTTCGATCGGATATAGTTAAGCCTGTAAGGGCCATATTCAGTAGCGCGGTCGGAGACGACGCGCGAACGGATGGTACTGTACTTTTTATCCTACATTATGATTATATATAAATTATATAAACGGACATTTTATATATGGATTCGATAATGCTGAAGTGGATCATGGATATATATTTTTGCTTGAATTTATATATACATGGTTTTGAACCAAGTTCACGATTACCACTGATCATAATTGAAGCTTATTCGACAATAAAACGTTTGTCTGACCTTCTGGTGGTTTCAATTGCAAACAACAAAACGGACTCATCTCCAGACCAAAGTTTTCGGGTCGAATGGAATCTCTCTGGGTGGTAGTTGGGCCACATAGAAGGTTTTATTTCCAATATTATTAATCTATCGATTGGGTTCCAAAGTCTAAAAAAAAGAAAGAAGAAAGAATTGGCCTTGCATGTCAGGGAATTAAGAAATCTTCAAATAAGAAAAACGATTATCCTCTATTACCGGTTTGATATGATTAACTTGGTCATTAAATTCCAAATATTATGTCCTGTAAGTAATTGATCAAATCAAAATAGAATGACCAACACCATATACACGTTAAGTTCAACTTTTGCTGGTATGTCGAGTCCTTAATTTACCTCTATATATGAAATAATATAAGTCAAAAATCCATTTCTCACCCCATGCCTGATTTTGACTCGATTAATCCAGATTTGTAAAACTGATCAGCCAAATTTCATTTTCAAGCTAACAAATGAAATAATGCCCTGAAAAATGGTCTGAAACTGTACGGAGGTTCGAGCTCTAAAAATCCCCCTCCCCCCCTTGGGAAAAGAGAACCAGAACACAACCAACTAATTGATTTCCTTAATCCGTTCAGCGCCTTGTTCGCAATTTGATCTTAACGATAATTTGTGAAGTTATATGAGTAGATTGTGTCAAGTTTTTTTAGGTAGTTTGCAAACTGAAGTGAGATTCATTGAAAAACACAAGATAATAGCGGATACCCATGCCACAAAATTTCCACTTTAGTTAGTACCATTGGAGTGTTCCTTTCAACTATTTAGATAATTACTACCCTCCTCAGTTCAAATGTTCTCAGGGTCGGATTGTTCACTTTTTCGAAATTCACCCAACTAGAAACAAATAGTTATCTCTTCTACCATACAACTTTCATGTATCCTAGGTTATCGCTGAATTGCTACATATTAATGGCACTCTAATATTGAAAACGGCTTCTAAGGGTCGTGTGAGCAGCCTGAATTCTGTTAAGGTCGGAGATGCGATAAGGGTTGAGCCGCATGGTCACAATATTGGCACAGTCTCAGTCTCAAAGATCTGCGCATGCATATGGAGCAAAGAAACCTCGGAGCCGTGGCTTACCAAATTTTATAACAAACACTATTATTACACTTTAACACAATATGGCAACTAAAACAGCACTCATTACAGGATGCTCCTCTGGAATTGGAAAAGAACTTGCCAAGGAGTTCAAGTCCAGAGGCTGGGAAGTCTTTGCAGGAGCTCGAAGGGTTGATAAAATGAAGGATCTTGAAGAGCTTGGGATTCGCGTCTTGAGTTTAGATGTCACAGACCAAGAATCGGTTAATGCTGCAAAGGCAGTCGTTGAAGAACACACTGGTGGGAAATTGGATTTATTGTTCAATAATGCTGGACAGTCCTGTACTTTCCCAGCTTTGGACCTGGAATTAGAAGATGCCGAGAAATGCTATGAAGTCAACTTGTTCGGCGTTATGCGAATGAATAAAGCTTTCCTTCCTCTGTTGATGAAGTCTAAGGGAACCATTGCTAATACTGGGTCTATTTCTGCAGTGCTTCAGGTTCCATTTTCCACTGTATATTCGTCGTCTAAGGCTGCGCTTCACCAATATTGTAATGGATTGAGAGTGGAATTAGCGCCATTTGGGGTTAAGGTGGTTTATACTATTACTGCAGCAGTCAAGACCGACATTGCTGATGACAGACCTCTCCCGGAGGATTCATTGTACCAACCAATCGAGCAAGATGGCGTTGCCCTTAGAAGAACCTTTGCCGCCAACAACAACCCAATGATGCCCGATGTGTATGCGAGGAAGGTTGTTGACCAGTTGGTCAAGACATCTCCAAAACCATTCTTTTGGGAAGGCAATAATTGGCTCAAGATCTGGATTGCAGTGCGATTGCTTCCAAGATTTTTGGTCGATATCATCATGATGAGAAGATTTAAGCTCTCTGAGCTTATGGCTAGAATTGTTGCTAAAAAGAAGCAAAATTGATGTTGTACGTTATAAAATAATATTATTGGATTCTATATATTATTAAATGGATTTGAGACAAAAAAACTCGTAAATGCATTAAATAAACTTATTTCAACTTCTTCTTTTGCTTATCGATATGCGCACGAAGAGATTTCTGTTTATCACGCAAACTTCTCTTTGCCTTGCCTTGGACGTCCTTCTTGTGAATCATCATCATAAAGTTCTTCTTTCTAGCCTTCTCCTTGTTTGTAGTAGAGTGGGCCTTCTGGCTCAGCTTTTCATGCTTCTTTGACTTGAACTCACGACCTTCCTTTCCTTCCTTAGCTCTAGCAATTCGTTCTTCTCTTGTATCCTTATATTTAGCAGGACCGACCAGTCTATCAACATCAACTTCTTCTTCATTCTTGGCAAAGTTTGATTTCTTCTTGCCCATAGCCTTTTCAACCTCTGCAGCTGCAGTAAGTTCCTTCATCTTGGCGAAATCAGCTGGTGTAAGAACGGTGGTGGATGCCAATTTGATAAAGTCCTCTTCACTAGTGGTCTTGGGTTTCTTCGCTTCACTCTCTTTATCATCATTATCATCATCAGAATCCGAAATTTCATACTCTTGGTCACTTTCAACGTTAATCCAACCTTCATCATCACTGTCTTCATCGCTATCTTCCTCAGAGGCAACTTCCCAGGCATCGTTATCATCATCGTCCTCATTTGCTTCAATTCCTTGATCTTTCTTCCATTGAGATAATAAGTCCAATCCTTCGATACCCTTGACAGAGGTATCCTGACCGAACTTGAGACCAGTAGCACCTTCTTTGTCATCCCGCATGTTCATGGTTGCTGCCTTACCACGGTCCTTAGCTGGAAGCATCGACGGATCAAGATCTCTGAAAAGAGTCACCAAACTTCTTGCTGCCATCATGACTGGCTTGGCCTTGGAACCTTTATATTCAATTAAATCAGAGAGAAGCTCCTTGCTTATGGCCAAAGGAGCACGACTGACAATTTCTCTGATACTGTTTAAACCTGCAGCGGCAACCTCTGAGGACACACCATCACTGACGAATTCTAATGCAATCTTCTTGACAACTGGTTCAATGTACTCCGGTGGAACTTGATCGTGCGATGCTTGAGCAACAGCAGCTAAGAGCTGAGTGACATCACGAGTTTTGGGCTTGAGATCAGTGGAAATATAACTGTAGAGTTTCAGTAAAACCAACTTGTGTGTACCGACCAATCTTGAAATAAGATTGAGAATTAAAATCTTATGTTCTAACGGTAGTTTTGCTCTTCTGATTTCACCATCTTTGCCCGTGTTGTGGTTCTCTCTGATTAAATGATTTGAAAAGAGTTTTTCGGCGAAAGATTGTGGGTCCTTCAGTAAATGAATGGCCGAAAAGTTCAAATAAGTAGCAGAATGATGCGGAGCATCACGCTTCTTCTGGGCAGTCTTTACTGCAGTTTCTAACTTTTTCTCTCTCTTTGAGCTCTTCTTGTTGATCTTCAATTGATGCTTGACTGTGGAGACATCCAACTCATCATCATCTTCCTCTTCAGCTTGGGCTTCATCTCTTTCTCTATCAGCACCCAAGAAGAACCTAACTGCAGCAATTGCTACCTTTGGTTGAGGGCTCGTGGCGGCCATTGTCATAATTTCAACAGTACGGTCTTCCCAGATACCTCTTCTCCACAGTTCTCTGGTGATCTTAGGTGCCCACAGTCCATATTCTGGTTCATCGGACAAAAGTTGGAACAGAATAGATTGGACCAAGTTATTCAATTTTTGGTTCTTAGATCCTTGGTTTTCAGTCTTCATCAGAGTGATCAAAGAGGAGTAGATTTGGGATCGTAAACTTTTGGAAGTTGTTGATTTCAGAATGGGGAATAGGTTGTCAATTAAATAAATCGATGTGATTACTCCCTTATTTCTAAGCATTGTTAAACTTTGAACAATTTTTTCTTTCAATAAAGCCGGAAGCTCGTTTTGCTGAGACTTTAACAATTCACAGATTTCTTCTGGAAACTCTTTAGTTTCTGCTGGGAAACAGGAGCACATTTGAGCAACGAAACCGATTAAGTCGGCAAATTCCCTTTCCTTATCATCATTCGAGTTTGGGTTGTGAAGATAGAGGTCTCTCAATGATTTGTAGTGTGTGTGTTGGAGTTTAAATTCTTCACGATAAGATAGAGGATCTCGCTTAATGAGATTTTGAAGAAGGGCCACATTAGTGGGTAAAATAGCAGCTCTTTTTCTCTTTACCATTGCTAATCGTTAGTAGTATTGTTGTGCTATCTAGAGTCAAATTTGAAGAAAAAAAAAAAAAAAAATTAGAGTACGTACGTGCGGCTTTTTTTTTTTTTTTTTTTTTTTTTTTTTTTTTTTTTTTTTTTTTTTTTTTTTTTTTTTTTTCCACTGCAGAAAATTTTTCAAACTGAGACATTGAAGGTTCGGAAAAACGTATTATGATAAAATGGCATCTATTGCGTTGATTTTGTTATTAGAATTAATAATATATTTTTTTTACTATACATCTAGAAAAATGCAGTTCATCAGATCATAAATAAAACATCCAACAGAAAATAGTTTTTTAACACCAGAATTTGTAGGTTCTGTATAGCCAGCCCTTGGAGCGGATGTATTCTCTTTCTTGGGCCAATTCTTCTCTCAATTCATCAACATTGATCTGTCTGGCACCAGTGTCAAGGTCCATGTTAGCGGCTCTGACAAATGGAGGTCGGTACCAGATCTTGTAACCGACGTAACAGGCAATACAGATTGGAGCGGCAAGGTAGATTTGGAAGAATGCTTCAGCGCTT
Source organism: Blastobotrys serpentis (assembly GCA_003705695.2). Taxonomy (NCBI): domain Eukaryota; kingdom Fungi; phylum Ascomycota; class Dipodascomycetes; order Dipodascales; family Trichomonascaceae; genus Blastobotrys; species Blastobotrys serpentis. The sequence goes on from PPJG02000044.1 coordinate 51,989, forward strand.
GGGCTTTCACCAACTGGGAAAAGGGCAGTCCAGAATTGAGCCACCAAGACCAAACAGTTGAGGATGAAACCATAGTAAGAACCGATGACGCCGACACCAGACTTGAACATTAATTCGTCGGTAGTTCTGCCTTGTTTCTTCATACCTTGACGGAATCTAATATGACAGAAGCAGACAGAAGCCCAGGTGAAAATGGAAGAAAGACCAGAGATGGCAAGAAGCCAGTTGAAAACTTCTTCTTGCTTATCAGAGGCACAGACGAAACAGATAAGACCGAAAAGGGAGGTAATGATAATACCAACGAGTGGTCTACCAGCTCTATCAATATATCCAAAGGATCTTGGAGCTTGTCTCTGAGCACCGAGAGCAGCAATAGTACGGGAAGAAGCGTAGACCGAAGAGTTACCAACGGACAAAACGGAGATGAGGACCACACAGTTGAAGACGGATGGAAGGCCCTTGATACCAGCATTCTTGATGGCGATAACGAATGGGGATGCAGCGATATCGACGGAGGAAGATGAGAGGAGGTTAGGATCGTTGTATGGGACAATGAGACCAACAATGGTAAGGGAGATGATGTAGAAGAGGAGGATACGCCAGAAGACCTGCTTGGTGGCACTAGGAAGGGACTTTCTTGGATTCTTGGTTTCAGCTGATGCCAATCCGACCAACTCAGTACCGGAGAAGGCGAAAGCAGCGTTGACGAAGACAGAACAGAGACCCTTAAAGCCTGCGGCGAATGCACCTGGATCATGCCAGTATTTCCCTCCGATGTAGCCACCTTGAGGACCGCCACCACACGTGATGACGATACCAAGAATGATGAACCCAGTGACTGCAATGACCTTGATGAGGGAGAAAATGAACTCGGCCTCACCATATCCCTTTGCACCGAAGAAGTTGATAGCGACGATAAAGACGTAGAAGACGGAGACCCAGGCGGCCGGGTTAACTGTTGCAGCTGGGTTTCCGTCAGATTTCCAGAACTGGATGGTCATGGAAGCAGCGACCAATTCCAACGGGAACGCCACGATCCATTGCAAGACATAATTCCAACCCATGGCGAACCCCCATGCTGGGTCGACGAATCTGGTAGCATAAGTAGCGAAGGAACCTGCGACGGGGAATCTGACTGTGAGTTCACCCAAGGCATGAATGGTACAGAACAACATTGTACCGACGAGGAAGAACCCGATTAAAAGGGATGCCGGACCACCCGTGGACAAGGATCCACCTGATCCGACAAAGAGACCTGTACCAATAGAACCGCCAATAGCGATCATTTGGATATGACGGCCCTTAAGGGATCGGTTTAATGGAGAGTTAGCAGTTGCGATGGCGGCTTTTTCTACTTGAGAGAGGCCCTCTAGATTAGCATCGTTTAAATCTGCTGGCTTGAATGAGTCCTTAAAACTTTGCCAACGAGACACATTAGCGTTTTCGATTCCGCCGGTCTCGACTGGCTTTTCGACATAGCTCGAACCTTGGTCCTCGATGTCACTAGCCTTTTCTCTATCCATCATCGTTCTCCTTTTTCTATACTAATAATTTTTTTTTTCGAAGAAAAAAGAGAGAATCGAGCTTATATATTAAATATCCGTTTTTTTTTTTTAAGGGCGAGAGGTATTTTTTTTTATAAGATTTTCTAACCAACAATTTCTTTTTCTGATTTTTTTTTTTTTTTTTTTTTTTTTTTTTTTTTTTTTTTTTTTTTTTTTTTTTTTTTTTTTTTTTTTTTTTGTTGTTTGTCTGTTTCTTTTTCCGTTATCCGACCAATTAGGAGGGGCTCTGTCCGGTTAAAAATCCGCGTCCCCTTAAACTTGACAAGCCTTCACCGCCACTATTTTAAAGAGAGAATAAATCGCTACATTTTAGTGTATTTATTGCCTCGAATTAACAAAATAAAAAAAATCTAAACGTTACTATGAACTGTTGACCTTGATAACAGTCGGTGGGCGCTATGCCATTCCGATCGGCCAACAAATTTTCCAACGCGGGGTAACAAGAGACCCATAATATTATTCTTGTGCAGGTGAAAACCGTTAAGAAATATGACACAATCCCGACATCGGTCGGCTACAGGAACCCGCTGAAAAATTAACAGCCCTCCGGCTTTGAATCTGAGGACTGAAAATACGCTATTCTGACTCTGAGAATCGCCGGAGAATGAAGAGGAATCAGCCAAGAGGAGGCAGATTGCTTATGGGTGACGTGTAAGGGTCTTGGTGAACCAAATGTATGCGGTTCAGAGATTATGTCCAGGCGATGTAATGATGCGGCCATGGCTATAATCGGCACATGTAACGGACACCACCAAACTAGTACACGGGTATGCAACCATTGGCCGACATTGTGGGGTAATGAGGATCGAGATTTGGACATAAAGCTATGTAATGTTCCGCGATAAGATGATCTTGGCCATTTTAACCTTTTAAACGGTTTCTACCCCACAACGGAGCCATGACGTAGCACACTACTTTGCCGCCATCGCTCCCAACATTATCTCAGCACAGAATGTTGATATGGAATGGAATTACCCGAGTTGATTTTTTGTTTTTGGATAGAAGAAATCTTGGCGGTGGAACGGTTGCAAAAGATTGAGCTTTTTTTTTTTTCAGTCATGTTGCGGTGACATCCGATATCCCGGTGTGTGTTAGGTTATGCTTAAAATCAACCCCACTATTGACTGGCAAAACAGCCAATCAACTGAATGGTACGGTTTAAAGCACCCCACCGATGCGGATTCCCATTACCGATAACGGACAAAATTATTTTTTTTTTAGGTGGAGGAGACTAGCTCCGAGGAAATTGCAGAGGGTGAAAAATTTTCCAAAATGTAAAAGAAAGAAGATTCAGGATGTAGCTAAAGCGATTTGGTTCAACCTGAATCTGTTTTTTATATTTTGTTGTTGAGGGCTGCAGGAACAACACAAGCGAATCTAACTGAGTTTGGTGGGTAACTAATCATCCCGCCGACGACAGACGCATTTGGAAAAATTATGAAACAAAGCAGTTTATACGAGAAGGTAACAATAAGCGAGGCGGCTACGTGCGCACGGTAAAGGGTTTGGAATGAAAAATTGCCAGAGTGAAGGAATTATAGTAAATATGTCAAATATGTATGGACTTTTGGTACATGTGAATGTACTACTGTTTTTCTCTAAAAGCAGAATAAATATTGCACGGGTACATTTGTGAAAATGATAATGGGATCTTGCGAATGGCTGTTAGTAATATACAACACTAGTGCCGTGCCGATTGAGCTTAGGACCCTGGTGCAGTGATTTGGATCTGATTCAAGTAGATCTATATATATACGTGTTCAGAATTTGATGGAGGGGCAAGACATTAAAATATGAAGTTTGCATTCCAATTCAACAACTTTTAAATCGTTGCAATTGATTGGTGTAACGTGCAGGAACGGTGCAGATAGTATTATATATAGTTGAGAATGTCTTTGGGATCATTCAGAGAGTAGAAATAATAACCTATCAAAACGTGAGAAATGTTTAGAGCGTTTGCGACAGTCCATAGATTGTATTATAAACATGGTATCTCTCCTTGATTATTTTTGATTTCAAGGGTATTCTGATGGAAAAATCATTCTATAGAATTTGGACCTATTCATTATTGATCCTTGACGTCATCGAGATCAGGGGTATGCATGCACTGGGTGGAAAATTAGCCAAGACGGATTATAACAAAGATTGGCAAGCCAATCCCGATGGTCTGGGCCTGGAAAATGGAAGGGAAACTTTTATAGGGCCTCGTCCGATGAGCTCGGACAGAACGATACAAATGAGCCCGCACTACTATTTCGAGCGGTTAGTTGAGATTCTTATCCAGGCGTAGTAATACCTGTCTGTATTGTACATTTGTACGCTTGAACTATCTTTTTTTCAATTTAACGGTTTGATTGCTCTACTTAACCTATCTTTTATCCATTGCAATTGACGGGTCACTCACAGCCTTCAGATATCCGTGCTATCCCCCTAGCGGATGTTGTTACCATCCCATAGTGCCGATCTGAAAGGCATCCTTTCAATAGGTCCTATTCTATATGCATTCATTAGAAACCTCGTCGACCGATCCTCAGATCTACGTCATGCACGGCTTCAATTATGGTTATGCGGGTATTCGATATCATCATCATCCGTTGAATTCTAGGTTGCTTGCATAGGCATCGAGTGCAGTTACAAACGGCCTACATGACCCGCTAATGGCAGGGCGGCTATGGTTAATAGTACCGCCGCTACTATCACAATTAGGTGTCGAAGCTTGTATATGTGCTTTTGGTTCTTTTCTAGAAAAGAACGCCGCCGGCAGGCACTTGCATTGACCCGATTGCGTTTCAGTCGAAACTAGTCTCGACAATCGGGGGCATGTGTGTTCATGAATCCGTGCAGATTCGTAGTTGAATTGTTCTCAGGGTTAATATTGGACCTTTAAATAATGCGGAAGAGATGGGCGAGGATCAAAGTTTGACAACAGATGGACGGTGATTCGCTCCATTGCAGAGTCAATATAATACCTAGCCATAAGCACTTCAAGCCCATTTTAGTTAGGATGGAGTCGTAGAATAATCCAATATACACACTCCAAAGCTACCGCATTTATTAATGGAGGCAGTTACTACATCAGATTAGAAACAGGGTTGTTATTACGGCATAGTTTTACTGATACCACAGAGTATATACTACTGTTTACTACTACTCTATATGTAGGGTACAGGCAGGTTTACAAGAATAGGAAGAGCAGTATAAATCTCAGCAACCGGTGGACAGATGCTATGCTTGACCTAAACCAGGGAAACGATAGGGTTCGGAAGCATTGTGGTTCAAATTACTAATCCGAGTGTCCAAATATGCAATGCGTCTAGTGGGTACTGCGCATAATTTGTAAGGCAACAGAAAAATAGAGGCAATCCAAAGCCCGAGGACTCTGTTCGCCAACAGGGCCAACAGTGGGATAAGCGTTCGCTAGCGCATTTACCAATACTGACAATTAATGATTTCTTATACCATATATGGCGAAAGGTTAACCAACAAGTGACTCATTGCTTTCAAATAAATAAATAATTATTGAGATTGCGACGGTTTCCTGCTAAAGAGATTATTCATAACTTCGTAATTGAGCTTTTTCGAGTACGTCTTGCTTTGAAGCATCTTCTTAGCCCCGTCAACTGGCGAGCTGATGATTTCTTCAGCACCCTCTTCTTTGGGCTTTGTGGTTCGCCGACGCTTTTTCGGGGTTTTGTAGATACCTGCCTTGACGTCAGCTTCCATCTTTAGCTTTTTCTTTTCCTGCTCAATCAAATAATCCCGATTCAAGGTCATCCAGATTTGTTCCTTTACTTTTCTCTCTTCTTCATTGAGAACGACTGATTCGACTTCAACATCCCCATCCAAATCGGATAATGTTTCCGGTTCGTCATCAATAGATATGTATGCAGACTTTTGGGGGCCCTTGGTAGCAGCTTCGATCTCAGCAGCCTTCTGTTCACGGTATCTCTGGAGCAATAATTGAGCCTGCGACAAATTAGTTTCAATTTCGTTGGACAGCTGCTCTGTGGATTCCTTTTTCTGTTGTTCCGCCTTCTTTTTGGCTTCCTCTGTTTCGAGGTCTTTGACCATTTGATCCAAATCTGGATCAGCTTCCCGTTCACTCATCACACGGTTCTGATCCGCAGTCTCTCGTTGTTGTTGTAGTTGTTGTTGTGCCGCAAGTCGTCTTTCAGCTTCTCGATGACGCGAGAAGGATGGAGGATCCGCTTCTGACTCAATCTGGGTTGATCGGAAATCAGAAACCGTGAGAGTACCCGCACTGGTTGCCCCAAACTCGTCTAAACGCCTTTGCACGGTTTCTTCGGCAATTTTGGCGACCTGAACTATTTCAGCCTTGGATCGACGGAAGTTGTTCATTCTCGCTGCCAAAAGTACACAGGACGCAGCCACACCAGCCGGTCTACGACCATGGACAAGCCAATCCCGATTCATTCGATGCGCTAGCTTATTGGCATCAGACATGACCAGCTTGGACCCCTCTTCGCCGAACGACAACTTGGAAACAAATCTCCGGATATAAATGGACGGGTCCACTAACGGGATATCATTGATGCATAGAGTCTTTATCAGTTGCAGATAAGTCGCACCGATGGCAAACACATTCACATAAATGGCCTCTGCAAAATCCATCAACATGTGTGAAGTCTTGTTATATCGACAGGCCACATACAAACATGCAGACACTACATGTTGAGAACGCCGTCCCTTGACAAAATTCTTAGAGAGAGCTAATTTATAGTATTGTAACGCCCGCTCTTGAATATGTTCCTGTATATCCAAACGTGCAGCTATAAACGCAATGCGACCTCTAGTTTTAGCAATAGTCTGTTCTCTAGATTCTCCTTGATGTCCATGCGGGCCTTTACTTCCAACAAAGGATTGATCTCTGGACAGAAACTGACCTTGGACTGTGGCGGCCCCCCCAGCATTTTCACCAAAAGTCACTTCGGACACAATCCGCGACTCCTCCATGACAATACCACATCCTGCGCAGATAAGTTCATTAGTATCCGCATCCGTGCGGATTTCAGATGTTTTACAGTTTGGACATGTCTGTGTGGACATATTTTTAAAGCCTTTTCTGTGCGGAGAGAAGTGGTGGAACCTTTTTTTTTTTTTTTTCTTTTTTTTTTTATTCCAACCTTGACACAATCTAAACCGGTGCTTAGTAGTCTATAAGGCTGATAACGATAATCCTGCTCAGGTCCTCGGCTTGGGAGTTTCGGCCAACATCCACTTTTGGAGAACACAGCCCTACGAATATTTCAGAATGGTCCGCGATCTTACTTCCAGGGTGCTCAAAGCATCTCTTAATTTTCCTTTCTCTCAATTCTGTTTTTTAATCTTTTTGGTTTACAACACCGAATATTAAAAATATTATACAATGCTTTCAATGAAAACTTCCATTAGAGCTGGTTCTAACGCTGCCAGGTAAGTTTGGATCCGTTGCGCCTTGTTTTGAGCGTTTGGAGAGGGGGATTTTAGTCGTGCGGGTGAGACGGAAAATTATATATATGACCTTTGGAATTGATCCAGAACCAGTTTGGATTCAGGGCATTGTGCTGTGAATACTCCTAAATGGCAATTGGAAACTACTAGGACTAGTTGCTGGTCGTGTCTTTTGATTTGGTCTGAAACCACCATTTGTTGTGCTCCTGCTATCTATGAAAATGAAACCCAAAAACATTTTTGTCACAATTTGATATTTTATTTGAATTGTTGATATATAACTAATGGGGTATATGATATTTCTATGGATTTTGGGGTCTGAAGAAATTGTTCCGAGCTTTAGTTTATTTGGCGCTTTTTGTTGTGGTTGATGTTTAGGTCACGTTTGTCCAACAGCGCTTAAGCTACGAACATTTTTTTGAAACTGCCCCCTAGAACTGGTGTTATTTTTCAAAACATGTAAGCGAATCATTTGCTGAAATTTCACCTTTCCCAACAATTCATTTTGGCAGCTATACTCAAATTGGTGCAAAGACGCAAAATTTTTCCCTATCCCCATCACCCCTCTCGGACTCCGCAAGAACGTGCATAAGACCCCTCAGACATGCTAACCACGGTATTTTCTAGATCCTTCTCTACCTCTTCGCGTCGTATGGCCTATGCTGACACCGTCAAGAACCTCAAGGTCAACTCTGATACCAAGGTGTTGTTCCAAGGGTTCACCGGTAAGCAAGGTACCTTCCACGCCCAACAAGCTTTGGACTATGGCACTAAGATTGTTGGTGGTACCAACCCAAAGAAGGCTGGTCAAACCCACCTCGGCCTTCCAGTTTTTGCCAACCTTTCTGAAGGTATGAAGGAAACCGGCGCTACTGCCTCCGCCGTCTTTGTCCCACCAAATATTGCAGCTGGCGGTATCATGGAAGCCATTGAAGCTGAAATCCCATTAGTTGTCTGTATCACCGAAGGTATCCCACAACACGACATGGTTAAGGTTGTTGATGCCCTTAAGACCCAATCCAAGACCAGATTGGTTGGACCTAACTGTCCAGGTATTATTGCTCCAGATCAATGTAAGATTGGTATCATGCCATCCAGCATCCACAAGCGTGGTAGAATCGGTGTCGTTTCTAGATCCGGTACCCTTACTTACGAGGCTGTTAACCAAACTACCAACGTCGGCCTCGGTCAATCTTTGGTCGTCGGTATTGGTGGTGACCCATTCTCCGGTACCAGTTTCATCGATGCCCTCAAGGTCTTCCTCGAAGATGAAGAAACCGACGGTATCATCATGATTGGTGAAATCGGTGGTTCCGCTGAAGAAGACGCTGCCGAATTCCTTAAAGAATACAACCTTTCTAGAGACCAACCAAAACCAGTCACCTCATTCATTGCTGGTATCTCTGCTCCTCCAGGACGTCGTATGGGTCACGCTGGTGCCATCATCTCTGGTGGTAAGGGTGGTGCCGATTCCAAGATCTCCGCTCTTGAAGCTGCTGGCGTCGTTGTCGAACGTTCCCCAGCCAGACTCGGAAAGAGCTTGTACGACCAATTTGTCAAGAGAGATTTGCTTTAAAACATTTATATAACATGTATTAATTGACACACCATTTATAATCTGAGCACCTTTTTCCTCATCCTCCTAATTACAATTGCTTTTTGGCTATCTGTTTCATCCGAAGATAGATCATGTTCCCTTGTAGTTGATCAAGTGGTATTATTAGTTTGTGGTTCTTGGAAAGGGCAGAGTCCGGCATTGTTGCCTGCACATATGCGGAGCATATCATTTGCACTCGTTCACTTGGAGCACCAGGTTGGATTTGTGGGCCCCAACCAACTTCCTCGGATCCGTTGTGGTAGTTTGTGGGGTTCTTGCGAATATCATTGTAAACGCGGATAAATTTCTCAATCTCAATGTCCATTGGTGCAGCGATATTATACGGACTATTCCTAATGGAGTATAATATATCATAATATTTGACGTACTTTGAAGTTCCTGATGGGAAGGACTTAATTTCATTAAGAATATAATCCGGAACCTTCCCAAGATCATGATCTTGTTCATTTCCCTTAAATAATGCCAGCAGATCGAACACAACTTGTCCAGTGTTTATCCAATGACTGGCAATCCATGTAACCCATTTGATTTCACTGCTGGTAGTGTACTTTTCCTTTCTAAATAGATGATGAATTACCTTTTTCATAAATGGGCTAAAAACCCGTTCGCCAACAGGATGGTTCTCTTTCCACCAATTAACTGTCGTAGCAAGCAACAGAGTAAACCCTTTAGAAACATTTTTTTCATTATTAAATGGGACACAACTTCCCTGGATATATGGGTCATATTTCATATTGTTCCGGTCGATTCTGTTCTTCTCGATGATCCTAATGACTGATGCTGCCAAACATTCAATTACTTCACAATCATAACCCAACACGTGCTTCAACATGGCATATGCCAGACTTGCTGAATCCTCTGGCGAATTATAATTGAACCGTAGGACGTATATGAAATGGGGATCATGCATGATTTTCTAGAGTAATATCACGGAATATCATTGGAGATATAAGAACAGAGTATATACTCTGCATATGTAACATGTATAATTTATGTCCAGGAATTTGAAACCCAAATATATTATAACAATGAAAAAATCACGTATCGTAAATACCGAAAAATAAACTGAAATTTTACAAAGGCAATGTTAATAGTGGCTTAGGACCGAAGAATGTTGGAGACGTGATTAATGTAGTATAACCATTTTTACTATTCAAAAAGCGACGTCCCTTGAACCATTTCATGCTCTGAGCGTAAATAACGGAAAAAGTTGAGTACAACAGCTCTATATTGGGGTAATCAACCAACGTGATTGCGTATCAAGGTTATAATATCTAATATAATTATCGTTACATTTCAATTTTGCTGGGAGGAAGATTCAATCTCGAGATCTAAAAGGTATTGTATCCAGATAAAATACGGAAAACTTAGTTAGAGAGATTTCCTAAACCGGAATATGGTCTGAAATAACCTCACAACTGTCTGCTTTCCTAAAACCTTTCGGTACCTTGATAATAATTTAGTTGGTTCCATTCCCATTGTATAATATCTATTGTTGAAATGTTACGGTTTTGTCAATAAGAAGGTCTAAATACCTGATCATAACCATCGTGAGTGCCGACGGTTATATAATATACTGCATTAGCTGTGTACGGCAGTAACACATTCTCGAGTTTAACTTTCCTCCAGGAAAAAGTGGAAGTCTTGTTTCAATATTGGCTATTTTGAACTTTCCCTGCGTTTGCATGAAGAATTCAGGTTGCAAAAACTGGACCCAAGTGAGATGATTTCTTTTTTTTTTTCGGTATCATTGAAACTCAGTTTATATAAGGAGTTTTGGGTTCAGACTGAGATCTTCAGGGATATATTTAAAAGATTGGCATTGGGAATTTACCTGTAGAGGTTATAGTAATGCCCTGCGGGCGGCGTTCTTTTCTAGAAAAGAACCAAAAGCACTGGCCTCGCAGAGCTACCCTTTTTGCTTCTTTTCGGAGAAAAAAGAAGCCGCCGGAGGCACTCTTCCCACCTCACGGGTTTTCTTAGTAATAGGCTTTCCGAGATCAATCGTCTCTGGCGTCTAATGTTTTACCAATGAATCTTTCAGTCATTCTCCAGTTATATAGTTAATATTTTGAAAATGAATTTACGGAATGGTTAATAAACATCTTGGAACATGCCTGATACTGGTGAACGAATTGAACCGGAATTTCCAGAAATCCCAATGTCTGACCTTGATGATTTGCATTGCACATTAAACAAATACTCGATCGTACTTAATATCCTTGGTGTCTGGGATTTGAAAACATTAAGCAAAGAAGAGTCAACTAGAGATGAGCTTTATATATCTCAACCAAGTTATACTTGCAAGTATAGTTGCAAATAATGAAACGACTCATTGAAAAGTAGCAGTGGATAGCAAGTGAGAAAAAAGTAGCAAAGAGTGCTGGCAACTGCCAAAGCACTGAGGAATTAACTGGGATTTGGACATTCTTTTATATTGTTCGGAAAAATAAAGTTTAAGTTTTTTTTGAGAGCAAACAAAAAAACATGACATAAGCAGGCATTGGTATTCCCATACGCTTGAATTTGTTAAATTCTCCGGGCACAAGGCCGGGTTAGCATTAATAACTATACTGGAAAGATACACCTCCAAAGCTAGAACGGGTTGTGTTCAGGTAGGAATTTGACACAAATAGGCCCTAACTACTACTATACAAATCTCGATACCACCGTAATGCAGAGTACACATTAACTACGATGCTCACCCGACTTGAGTAGGATTTTAGGTCAAAAACCTCTCACCCTAAACGATAACAACTCCACTAAATTTATAAGCGTACGTGCAATACGATGCTTAAAACGCAGATTCCGAAAGATTCCATGTCCCAATTAGGAGTCTCATCAAGTGCCAACTTCCACCGGAAAATTCGTAACCAACACACGCAGCACTCCCGCATATACTGTGGAACGGCTGAAAAAATGTTTTGATGCTGCAGAAAATATCCGCTGTACAGTGCTACAGTAGCCGCTAAACCGCTGCTGTCAATTGCATCTTGGTGCACCAGCGCCAGCTCAACTGGGGCCTGTCTTATCGGCTCATTTCCCTCGGCTAGCTTGCCTGGACCGAGGGGCGATCAAAGTGTATTAGTACCAAATATAAATTCGCATTATATTCGGATTAATGCCGGATAATCACGGCTTTATTCGCTAGACATGGCCGATGAAATTTTTTGGCCGTTAAGCCACCGATAGCCTCCGTTTGCCGACATGAAATTTTTTTTTTTTATTGTCCCGACGTTGAAGATTACAAAAAGTAAATAAATAAGAAAAACCGAGCATTACTATCTAAACGCAAGTGTTTTGAAATGACTTTTGAATAGGATTTCAGTCGATCTGACGTTTCAGTATCGGGTAATTGTGAGCTTGTGAGAATTGCTCTGCTAGGATCAAGCCATCACATACTCTTTTGACAGGCGTATATGGGTCCTGGCCACTGCCACCCTAGTCTGTCGAAAAGCCTGTCTTGTTGCAGTCAATCCCACGGATTCCCACCTGATTGACCGGACAAGTGGATCATTTTTCTTTTTCTAGAAACTATTTCCCTACTCTCTAAATTTTTCCTCTCTACAATCAACATGACAATGTAAATAAACAAGTCATTATTAACGCTTAAATTACACAGCATTTCATAGTCGGAAAAAGTCAGAACGTACATACATGTAT
>PPJG02000044.1:73618-94444 GCA_003705695.2 Blastobotrys serpentis
AAAAAAAAAAAAAAAAAAAAAAAAAAAAAAAAAAAAAAAAAAAAAAAAAAAAAAAAAAAAAAAAAAAAAAAAAAAAAAAAAAAAAAAAAAAAAAAAAAAAAAAAAAAAAAAAAAAAAAAAAAAAAAGAAATGTTGACTCCACAACCCAGACAACGATAAGCTTGGTAAATATAAAGGGTTGTGTCAAATTCAGCATTCGCCCTCGCGCATAACAACCAGTTTACCTTCATTATTAGTCTCTTCAATGATTGATCAATTTCTCGAAGAAGATTTTGAAAAATTTTCCACCATCGATTACATACCCACATGCTTTTGCGGGGACCAATTTCTTAGCGAGGATCTTTTGGCATTCCACATTCAACAAGACCATTCCGAAGAATCGTCTGATTCATTGCCTACTCCACCTCCAAATAACACTGATGTACCTCCAAAGGATGTTGCAAGTGGAATTTTTGATTGCCGTGCTTGTCCGGAAAGGTTTGAAAATAACCCTGATTTAGTCACACACGTTCGAAACGAACATGGTATGTCCGTTTCTCAAATGAAAAAGAAATTTACACCAGCTACTTGTGTTATGTGTGACCAAAGGTTTCAAGACTTTGAATCATTTTTGGCTCATATACGCCAGGACCACAACGTTATTCCTAAACCCGCAGAACTCACCAAGGAGCAGCTCTCTGAGATGAGGTTTTACTGTATGTTGTGTGGCAAGCATTTCACGCTAGAATTGTTGAGTAGTCATTTGAATAAAACACACAAGACTACTCTCACCGAAATGAAGAATTCGTACGAGTCTAGAGATACCTGGGTAAAATGCCCAGCAGATGATAAAGAGTTCAGAACCCTAGATATGTTGAAAAATCATATTCGGTTTGATCACAAATCTACAATAAAATTTATAAAGGAAAAATACGGGCCCATCCCTAATGAGGCTCGCTGGACATACCGTCCTATAAAATGCCGTTACTGCACGACTATTCTCAGCAATAAAGATGCTTATTCTACTCACCTCCGCCGAATGCACCAAAAAAGCTACACGGAGCTAAAAAATGCGGGGATGATTCAATTTAAGTAGTAGAATAAGTATTTAATTAATCCTTTAATACAATTTTTGGGTTTCTTTGCAGCCAAGTTAGTTTATGAGTAAAATTCTGTGTAAATGAATACAATGACCATATATCGGAAGAGAGACTGTGGAACCTTGCTATAGAGTATAACGTTCGTCTTCTCAAGCTTCTTAAGTTGGATGGTGAAAGCGGAACGAACTCACAGAGAAAGGTCGAACACCTCCCGTTCGTATCGGATATGAGGACGAAGGAGAATTGGATGATTCCACCTCTACTATTCGAGGTCAGGATAAAATTTCCTGTATATCTGATTGATTGTGTCATCAGCCTCTACCTATTTGACACATATATAAACTGGTAACCAAATAATTATTCCCTTGATATTGTAAGCGCGTTTTCGATGCAAATCCGTTTAAATCATCTATTGGAGTAAGCTTTATGCCACAATTACTAAAAACGACAAATAATTGTACAGACGAGGAAGTCGTTCAATTATCAGAGTAGTTCGCATCGACCTAGTAAGTTATTGCACCAACAAAACTGTTAGTGAAGTTTCATGGCATTGCATAAACGAAAAACTGATGATTTGTAGAAAGCGCGGCGCTCAACGGAATTGACTAATGCATGTCTCACTCATGTTCTGTTCATGATTCCCACCCTTGAAGATCGGTGTGTGACTCGTGACTCAATGAGCCACATACCTGATTTTATTGAAGCGGAAGCACCATACTTGATTAGTCTGATTCAAATGGGTCGGTGATCCTGGAGACATTTGTTTTACTGTATTTAAATATTGTAAGGTAGATATGAAATGCTTTTCCTGCATTATTGAGTTATTTACTTCCGCTGATATCACCCCCGTCTTAGATCTCAACCGTCACCACAAAGATGTCGGAATATTTGCCGTAATAGCCGATCTAGTTACGATGTATCGTGGTAACAGTTATACGCAAAATATAAAACAAAATTTCACTCGATGATGCGCCTTATTACAATCTTAACCAAAAATCTCTATCAATTAGACCGTCCCGAGACTCTATTGATCTCGGTAACTTGATTGAATTTAATCATATTAAACTAATAAGCACATATTTCTACCTACATCCCCATTCATTCCAAAAGGCATATTAAAATTCTATATATTTAGGCTAACTTCGTTATTCGTAAAGAGACTGGTTAAACAACCACCAATTACAATCTCTGGGGACATTGTATTTTACTCTCACTGAACCTAATGTCTACTGTAGTACCTTCGTAAAGAACGCTGCAACCATTGAAAGTATATTTTCACTATATAATCACGGAACACTATAATAAACCTTAGTCCGTCTCATCCCCCTCATCCTTCTCGTCCTCCGAAGGAGTATAATATATTGCACCGTCGTCGATTGATTGATCTAGTGTATGGAGATCGTGGGGATGTTGGCTTGTAATATGATTTTTAAGTTCCTTTCTGTCTGGATAAGCTCGGGTATAACCCAAATCAGGACAATGCTTACACATGTATGCAATAACATGTTTTTCTTTATGCCCTTTAAAGATTCGCTCGTCATTGTACCGCTTTTGGCAAAATTGACAAATAAACCTGGGGTGAAGTAGCTGCATATGGCTATTAAGAGAAGCTTTTTCAATAAACCTGAAACATTCAGGGCATTTGACTTTACTAGGTTTTGCCCCGGGACATTTAATTGCCAAATGTCGTCTATGCTTTCCTTCATTGGAAAAGGGTTCGCCACATCCATCTCTACAAGTAATTGGAGGAGAGCCATCGGAAGGGGCTTCAAGGAGAAGAGATCGCTCGTGAACAGTGGATAGGGAAGGTATAGAAGTAGTATCAGGTGATTCGAATGGAAAGTTGAACACTGGATCATTCTCAAGAAAACTGTTGATTTCAATGGCCATTTCAATTCTTGGAAAATTGACGTAGTATCCACAGCAATATTCAAATACCTCCTTAAGGTTCTCCACAACGCCTGACTTATCCATGGTCTTAATCAAACCTACTGCCCAATAGTAAAACCGTTTGAGACTAGGATGACTATAAATGTCATCATAACGAGCTTCTAAAAATTGGTAGACTGCTGTATTCTTCTGTTCTTGGTCTTTTAGAATATTAACCGGATCATCAACATCCCTTGAAAAAATGCTGATTTCATCAACAGTCATGTCTAAAAACCCAATGAATTGCGGCATTTTGGATTTGAGGCTATTCAGTGAAGAATTCTGTACCTATATATATTATTTTTGTACGCGACCACGACCCCCCAAAAATGCGGCGATCGCCTCAATTTTTGCGGAGTTACATCTGTGGTCGACATATAATAATTTGTAACTATGTGAATTGATGAGCTCCCAAGATCCAAGTCATCAGGTGTAGTTTTCAGTTTATATTGAATTACAGAATAAGGGATTTTGTTTATCTACATTGTCTGAAAGGCTCGCTTAATCTAAGAACATCAAATATATATATTTTTTAATAGTGCCGTATTTAACTGGCATGATGTAAATCATGAAGAGCTATTGCATACTAAAACCCCTATACTCATGTGATCACAGCATCCAATGGGGCTATGTTAAGAATATTCAACGAAGCCATTATTAAACCCCAAAAAGGAAGTATATATGCTTACACCTTATCTGTTCACGTAAGTCAATCTTTTGTAGCTATTGGAGACTCTAAAATAGATTACCCTCAATATTGACATGTACCAAATCAAAATGTATAAGAATAACTAAATAAATTTATCCGATTAGCGACAGTTATAAATTGCAAGAAAATTGTAGTATTATCTGATTAATTGTTTTGATGCCACAAAATTTACTGCATGCAGTGCAGCTGCTAACTAAACTAGTTAGAACAATAAGTCATGTGAGATATAGAGCCGTAGTTAGATACGAGGAAAAAGAAACGCCAACTAGATATATAAATGAGGTTTTGGAAACTAACTTATCCTTCTAGTCGAAAATTACAAATCTTCTACAATGAGATCATACAGAGCAGAGCCCAAGTTATATGTTCATCAGTTTTATACCGCTACTAAGATTATTTCAGCTCAATATAACTGCCGGGCATTCCCCTCAACCTCGGGTCGCCAAGGTATTTATGGGAACTATTCGAAACGTTTCGGTCTTCAAACGGGTGAATCAGTAATTGACAAATTCTTTTTTAATCTGTTAATCATTCACCTCAATTGTACTCTGAAATTTCTATGCTACTATCTCTCAAAATCTACTGATGTCAAAGTCGATTGCACCAAACACTTTCAACGACTTCTAAATGAAACGAAACACCACTTCCTCCCATTCATCTATAGGTCTAGTTCAGTGCCTGAATCTGGGAACCCTGAGAGTCATTATGACGATGATAACGACGGCAGTGATATAAGTGACCTAAGTGATAGCAGCAGCGGCAATGATAACGAAGAAGGACCTGACCAAATTTTCAATGAACTTTTTTGTCATATTTTGGAACACCAGCAGTGAGTATTATTACAACAAATTTCATCTTATAAATTACTAATTTACATCAACAATAGCAAAAATCGACCTAAAGAAGCTGGTGAGATTCCATCATTTTCTTGTTCCGGAGTAAAGAGTGACGAATTGTCTCCGACCATCCTTGGATTTACGCCGCCTACCTTGACGTCAGACCACCGCATTATCTGTTCCAGAAGCCCCATGTCAGGATACTTGAATCATGATGGATTTGAAGTGATGGAAGACTCTAATATGTCTGAAAAGCTACGGAGATTAATCGACTATTACTTTCTGGACATCCGCGAAAAGATCAAACCTTCACTTTCTGAATTGATAGAGGTTCCCGATAACATAGACCAAAGATTACTGGATCATTATGCTTGGATGCTGAAAGAAACTCATGAGGAACGCGCTCTTTTTGAACATTATGGTGTGGTACTAGGAAATGTGAACACAAATTTGATTGCCCATTCGCCAAAGGACTGGGTCAAATATGAGCTTCCGTGCAGAAATCCTGAAGGGAAACAATACGGTATGAAGGATATTGAAGATTTGAAGTCCAAATTGGCTGATTTAGTCCGGTCATATATACTGTTGATTGACTCCCTGAGAAAAGATGATCCAGTAAAGGAAGATGAAATGGCCCAGAAAATCCGAGGTATTTAGCTAAATAGATAAAGTAACGATTTAAGCCAATATATCTGTACATTCATAACTCGGTGCTATGGAAGATATATCGACACCAATTGAGCTGCGAATCAAGTCTAACAATTGTTTATAGGCCGTTATTTCGCCATTAATATTAACGTGGAACAACGCAGGTCCAAAGCAACCCAGAACCAACTATCATTCGTCGTTGCTTTTGATACCTTTATTACCCAACTCTCATGTATTATATAATATTTATATAACAAAATCTAAACGCGTTCTAGCTAAACCCACTTCTGAGATTCTTCAGTTGTAATACTTTTGATCATTTCACCGTTTGCTCTAATGTACCTTCCCGTTGCCAATCCTTTTTGAATTAAACGCACCAGTTCACTCTTTTTTTTTGAATGGCGAGACCGCAAATGTTTTTCGAGGTCAGATTTACTGAAATACAACAGTCCTTGGAACCTTGAACATTTCGACATAGGACAGCAGCCCAACAAGTCGTTAAAATGACCATTTCTTTGACAAGTTTCATTCTCATATGATGTGGTAATCACACGTTTACATTCAGGGCATGGGGGGTTGCAGGGCATCGTGTGAGCAATCCGATGTTGTTCCATCTCGCTTTCTGTGTAGTAATCTCTGGGGCAATAAGAGCCATCTTGGAAAAGATGGTTACAGACAAGCGTTGGACCCTTTGACCAAATCTTTCGATTAATGCTGGGATGAATATGCTGCCTTCTTACGCAGGCGCTCAATTCTTTAGCAGTAGTAAAGTGCTTGCAACATTCGGGGCATTTGTCGAAAGGTCTCAAATGTGAATTGCGATGTTGTTTCATACATCTTGCAAGTCGGTAGCATTTTTGACAAATTGACAGATCTTCCGAAATATGATTGCAGCGAGGATCACCGTTTTCATTCGTTGCGCTAAAGCGTTGGTCAAAGAACAAGTTTCCAGATTCATAGACTTTAGCCAGGGCTTCCAAGTCAGAATTGTTGTTAAGCAATTTAACATTGTAAAAGGTATGGATCCAATAATGAACTGTACCAACTGCAATGTTTAGAGATTCTAATGTAGTGTTGTCGGCACTGTTGATTAATGAAAGAACCCAATCCAAAAGCTGAAAGAGACCAGGCACATACCCAATATCCTGGCCTTGATCCCGCCTATAGCAGTTAAACAACGCAACGTATTGCCTGCGAATAAAGAGAGTTTCACTATCAGTCGCACCTGTTTCCAAACAATTCGGATGTCCCTGAAGCACAGATAACCTTTCCGTTACAAAATCATCAAAGTTGACTTCTCTTAGATGCTTGGACCAGTCTGCAACCTGGTGAAGATAACCAGAGATCCTATTGGAAAATTCTGGCGGTGAGGCAAATGACATATCAATTGTAAAAGTATAGAGAAATATATGAGGTTTAATGCATGTTACTTTTTATAATTCCAATTTTCCTGCCGATCAGCCTCACTTTTGTTTCAGTGGGCAATTTCGAAGTGTCTCAGATCCGATTGCCGAGAACTGCGGCATCAAGATGATGTGTTGGAGGGAATTATGTTACCCTGGCAACTGGCACCCTCTTCACCTACAAGTCTGTGCTCAGAAACATTTTATTGATTGTGGGCAGGGTTAAGGCTAACTATATAACTGTCTTATAAACTACCAGAACATAAAGACCAAAGAAACATACAAGCACATGATTCTAGTTCCATCCCAACACATGAATGTATATATTACATCGAACTGGAAATAACATGCAATTTGAGTTGGAAAACTAATTTATGTTTCTCAAAAGGAAGACCAGGACTACATACAAATAATAATATTTGGTATGAACTAACGGATATATATCTTCAGGGCTCTTGAAAATAAGGGGATTGGTTATTCCTAATCAAGTTCCTGGGCTTCTTGGGGATAGCTTAAATCGCACATCTGTAGCTTTTCTGTTACTTTTTCAAAGAATATTATTCTCTGATATCATAAAAGGAAGCCCAAATTCAATTTTTTGTTCCCAGCCAGTCTAAGCCTGGATCTGATCCACCCCTCTCACCAACATTTTTACGTAACACCATTAACTTTATCATTTACAACATATAAACCTACCAAAATTTAGCATTCTCAGAATGAGCATATTAAACCAAACCAAAACCGCCATCTTCATCTTTCTCTCAAACCCTGTTACATTCCCTTCAGATCTGTGTGCAGGCTAATGATAAATTACATCCTCTAGGTTAAAGAACTAAGATAACCCAGGGCAAATCACATCCAAAAAAGGGCCCGTGATACCTGTACTGATGGAGTTCGAATATAGTCTCACCGTAAGCCCCCATTTCTGAGTGAATAATATTTTCTCCAAGCAGCTCGGGTAAATTTGGTGGGTCGTTTAACTCAAAAACATGACGATCATTATATGACATAAAAGAGACAACTCTCACTTGCAAATTAGTATCCGGGCACTTTGTTTGTTTAATTTTTTGAATAAGCTTTTCAATATTTTCATCCAGTTCACGATAAATTTGAATTGTGAGCAAGCGAAGCCTTTTCAATTTGAGGAGTTTCATTAGATCTTTGAGGGACAATTCAGAGTTGATTACCAAGTGCAATTTTTCCAAAGGACTGTTGTGAAAAGCTGGATGATCCAAAATAACCCATGGACTCGTACTCAACTCTGGTTGACCAGAAGTTAAACCGACTTCATCCGACAGTGTAAGTTGCTTCAATGACCCTAGTAATGGTGGTAACTGCTCAAACATATTGACACTGCAGGTTGGATAAAAACACAGAGTGTGGAGGTTTGGAAACTCATAATATCGGAAAATATCATCAGAACCTAATACACTCATGGATTCAACACTATCGCAAATACCCTTTCCCGAAAATTCAGGTCTGCGTAGTGTGCAGTGTCTAAGGAATACATTCTTGATTGATGCCGGAAATGGATATTTTGACGGGAGCACCATTTCATTACTGTACCTTCCATCAAGAAAGATTTCACTCAACGACTTACAGTTTTCCAAGTCTCTAGCCAAATGCACATATTGTGTCGTCAGTGGATGAAGAAGAATCATTTGCAAATTAATAGCGCGAGACAGGTCAAATGGATCCAATAACACATCCGTCCTCACCCGCGGAGTTGCCTCAATGATAAGAGACTTAAACTTGGCACCCACAACAAGCTTCTTGGAAGTAGTCCTTAGACTAGACCATTGAAATCCAATTCTGGGAACTGTAATGTTCAATGTAGTTTCGTTTATCCTCTCCACCAGCCACCTATCAGAGGGAAAGTCGTGATAAATTGGACCATCGACAATAATTGAGCACATTCTATTTTCTTCTAAGCCTTCAAAAATATCGAAAGCAGTGTTTACTGCTTTTGTAAACGAAAATGAATTTCTTCCATCACTTATAAGAAAGATCAATTTTTCAACTTGCCGCAAACAGAAACCCAACCCATTATGATCATGGTTCCAAAAATCAATCCGATTAATCCTCGTGGTATACTGAACCTTATAATCACCCTTTTCAAAGTCCCCAGATCCAACATGATAGAGATGTAATGTTGGATCTGGGAACGCAACAAAACCCATTTTGATCTTTTTGCTATGAAGAATTAAATCATTGAAACCTTTGCATGTGATTCTCAGCCGTAATAATGCATTGAGATCCAAATCATCCAATATTTGGTTTAACAATTCAAGGGAAAGATTTGTTATCCAGGCCATTGTGGGTGATTATGGGGCGTAAGTTAAATGTGGAAATATATATCCCAAGATATAACAGCCCCAAAATGCACCACTGTAATAAGGTAATTTCCACCGAAAATGTGGAGTGAATTTTCCAAAAGTGAAACTAGTTAGAATGACTAATGGTTTGTTTTATACTGAATGTATATGAAATTAGCAATAATCTTTGGTACAAGAAAATCAAAAGGAAAGGTGTTAAACTTAATGCTGTGATACAGCCTCGACAGCTTCGACGTACTGGAGCCATCAAAGTTGCAATACTGAATTTAAGACGGCTTGTTACCATACACATGAAGGAATCATTTTTTTATTTCTCAATGTGTTTTCTTTGCCCACGTATCACTGAACATCCATTCTCGAATCAGCTCTACCTCTATCATATATAGTGACTCTGCTTTTTTGTGGTAACATAATCCTATTTTTATTGTTAAATTCCTCCTTGTATTTTATCAATTGAAACACACTCTCTATTATCCTTCTCAAATCAATATGAGATCAAGTTCTTCTCAATCTCACTGGCCTCTGCACAAAATTATCGTACTTTATGCATTGAACTCTCCTCTCTGATCTCCCCATTTATAAGTAAATTTTTTAATTCAACCTTACGAGCAACTCCTACAACATTACAATTTCATATTACAGTGATCTATCCAAGGTTATCCGCTCAATCCTCTCCTCACATCTTTCTTTTACGCGCCTAAGGGCACTGTGGATAACGATTATAACTATTAACTTAATTAGTTCCCAAACAGTGCTGGAGATACTTCTTGTACCTGTAGTTGTAAAAAAACAGAATACCACTACCTGGACAATTTGAACGACTAATTCCTACGTCATCCAGCTCAGGTAAGGTGGGAGGGTCATTCAATTCAATATCACATAGAACTGTCTCACTACCGCTATATCGTATTCTCACCT
Organism: Blastobotrys serpentis; assembly: GCA_003705695.2. Taxonomy (NCBI): domain Eukaryota; kingdom Fungi; phylum Ascomycota; class Dipodascomycetes; order Dipodascales; family Trichomonascaceae; genus Blastobotrys; species Blastobotrys serpentis. The sequence goes on from PPJG02000044.1 coordinate 83,477, forward strand.
GCAAAAAAAGATTTTTCCTTCCTGTCTGTTTCAATTTGTGAATAAATTTTCCAATCATTTGTTTCTGTCTAAGATGGCAATACTGAATTGTAAGCAGGCGAAGTTTTTTCAGTTTAAGAAGTTTCATTAGATCTTTAAGTGACCATTCATCGCTAATTATCAAATGCAGAATTTCTAAAGGACTTTTTTCAAAAGCTTGACAATCTAAAATGCCCAATCGTCGTGTGCCCACAGTTTGAATACCGCTACAGAAATTTCCGTAGGAGAGGGTGAGCTGTTTCAGAGATAATATTAAGGGCGGTAATTGCTCAAACGTATTGTCGCTGCAGTTTGGAAAGTAACGCAGGGTGTGTAGGTTTGGAAACTCATAATTCCGAAAGATATGATCTGAACCGAACACACTAATAGATTCAATGCTATCACAAACACCTTTCTCAGTAAATTCAGGTAATCTGCAGTTCTTAAGGAGCACACTTTTGATAAATTCTGGAAATGGACGACTTGATAGGAGCGATAGTTCGCGACTGCGGCCCCCATCGAGGTAGAGCTCACTCAACCACTCACAATGTTTCAAGTCTCTAGCTAATTCCATAGGTATCTCCGGGAAAAATGGTTGAAGAATAATGCTCTTCAAATTAGTAGCTTGAGACAAGTCAAATGGATCCAATAACCTTCCATATTCTTCCGTGTGGTATCCCATAATAATCAAAGATATAAATTTGGCACCTACGACAAGCTTCTTTCTGGGTCTGGTCCGTCGATTAGAGGGCTCAAATTCAACACATGGCACTGTGATTTCCAATGGAGTTGCATTGATCCGCTCCACGAGTCTTCTATTAGAAGGCATATCGTTGCAAATTGGACCGTCGACAAGAATTGAGCATATTCTATTTTCGTTGAGGTCTTCAATAATATCAAAAACAGCGTTGACTGTTTTTTCAAAACCAGAAAATCTTCTATTCGACATGCGAAATATCACGCTTTCAACGTGCCGCAAACAAAAGTCGAATCCATTAGCATTATGGTCCTGCAAATCATCCCAATCAATATGCTGAAGCATTGGAGAGTTTTCTTCATGGTGAATACTTCCATCCAAGTAGATATATAAAGTCATGTAAGGATATACTACTAGATCCATTTTAATCTTTTTGCTATACCAGATCACATCATTAAAAGTTTTGCATGTGACCCTCAGTTGTAGCAGAGCATTGAGATCCAAATAATCCAATATTTGGTTTAATAGCTCGAAAGGAAGTCTCGATATCCATCCCATTTTGTGGTTGATTTGGGGCGTAATATGAATGTGGAAATATATATCCCAAGAGATAACAGCCTCAAATTCGCCGTGGCTGATGCCATGGAATATGGGGAACTCTTTTCCAGAATCTGAATAAATTAGAATTATGGTTTGATTTATACTCAGTATTGAATATAAATTGGTAATACCTTGGTAAAATATATAATCGAAAACATGTTAAGCTGAATGCTACCTTACAACTTTGGCGTTAACTTTCGATACATGAAGGCCGCCATACTGATTTTATAAACTAAATCACTATTCAGAGGGAAATTTCGTGGTAATGGAACAGTATGCTATATATATATTCAGATCAAAACCAATTATTTTAACTTCCATCGTCATATTCTCATCTTTTGATGGTGATCAAATCATTAAGTCCAAATTACAGGTTAGATATTCACAGTACTAGAGATCACGCACCATATTAAAAATAATCTACTTGACACCTGCAGATTGTCACAATTTCAGGGAATATAGTACCCTTGTTAGATTGTTTACTGCATCTATATTATCGACCCGAACAAGCGACAATCATTCGTTATACAATGAGCACAAGAGAGCTGCTATGTTATCAGTTCCGTGTAATAACACAGTAACTACTACACATTATAAAACTGTTCCTAAATCATCTGTTGAATCTCCAGTTGACGGGAAATCATCACACATCCGTAGATTTAAGATAACGTTAAGATGGAGAGGTTAACCCTGTGAAACTCATACAATGAGAGCTGATAAGAATATTTAAGCTGAAAAGTTCATTTGCAAACATAATGCGTTCGGGGATATCGAACGATGCCAAACCAATGGCTGAAATTTGAATATTATAATAGACGTCAATTGAAACGCAGATTGCAACTAATCTAATCACAACGCTAGCCTGGATATCAATCAAAAGAAAAGTATAGTAGATGAAACGTACATAAAGTTGTAAAATCATCAATGTACATGTTGTGACTCTATTGGCATTGGCCAACTTGATTGAAAGATTGCCCCGAAATTGATGAGCTATGATTGGGGTTGTCGAAAGAATATAAAACAGATTTACTCTTCATCTATTCATAATTAAAACAAATGAATCATTTGTAACTTAATCAGAAGTATTCCAAAAATTATTATTGGAACCAACAGTTTGCATGGAGTATTTTGCGGCTGCTTTGGGATATATATGGTCCACAATTTTTTTATGCCACAGATCACCCTCAATGGCGTAAATTATCAATCTTCCTTTTGAATTGTTAAATAAAATATTGGCCACTTTGACCCTAATGCATGATTATAGCTGAGACTCACATGCAAAAGTTTCAATGATATGATCCGGCATAGCGAAAGGACCAGAATTGATTTCACAGGATATCCTAATCAAGCACTATATATCTATCCAGATGCACTCGCTGACCATTACGAATGTTTGTCTATTGATTGGAGTGATTTACAGAGCCATTAGGATAATAGGTTAGAGCTTTGTTTGAGACAAGTTGAAAACGTGATGTTTTGCACATTGACAAAAAACGTATCCAGGATTATGAAAACGAGCTGCTAATAGTTCAATTTTATCGAGGTGCAGGAAATTCATAGAATAAGGTCGATTGTTTCTGAGGGTTGAATTTGTCATGATCTGCCGTGTGCTAGAAAACTCGTGGGGCGGATCAATGAGTCAATGGACTTTCACTGAGCTTCCTCAAAAATTTGCTTTTTTTTTTTTTTTCATGTTTCCACTGAGATCAGGAATGTAGTAAAAGAATGGAGTATGATGAAAGCACTGTCGCTTAGAAATTGATTGTCGAATAGTTAAAAGTTACATATGAATGACTTAATAGAGAGGATTAATTTCCTGGACCTGAACCCCCGTCAGGCAATTTAAAGACTGGAAAAGGTTTTCATTTACATTGACCATTGATTAGAGTGACCGATTGTAATGGTCACGGACTGACAAATTCATGGGGTGTTACAACGCCGTAATTTAGAGTTGCATAGGGGTCCCCTAAATGTGCCCTTGCAGCAGATTTTTCCAAAAGTAAAATGGTAGCTCAATCTTTGACTTTTATATTACAAAACGATTCTAGAATTGCATTCAGTTGCCGAATTCAATTACATCGTGGAAATAAAGCATTGCTGCATCTCTTATTTATCAGTTAATACGCAAACTATGGGATAATACCCGATCTCGTATTTTTCAAATTCATATTCTGCATGACCAAAATTACGCTGAACGAAAATGTCAGACTTGAATTATGACATCTAAGGTACGATCATATGCAGGAACTATGGTCCGTGTTATGGCCGAAAAAAAGGGATTGCGGAGTTCCTTCATATTTCAGGAGTATTTATCAAGATAATTAGTAATCCGAGTCTGTCTATTTAATAACAAACCTATCCCTTGTTCAACAAAACAGAGATGTCGAAAGATAAGAAATTTGCTGATTACTCTGAAATTCCATTAATCACACCTGATGAAGAGATTCTCAGAAAGGTTGAGAAGGTAAAAAGCACTTACAAAAGTGGCAAAACCCTCTCTGTTGAATATCGTATGGAACAATTGAGAAACTTGTACTATGGGTTGAAGGATAACTCTGCGCTTTTGAAGGATGCTATTCAAAAGGATTTGCACAGAAACCCAAAGGAAACTGAGGCCTTGGAAATGCATGGTTTGTATGCAGAAATTGACCTTGCGTTAAACAAGCTGCCGTCCTGGACAAAGGAGGAGTCCACCTCTTGGGGTGGAATGAAGTTTGTTTCTGCGCACACAACAGTTGCAAAGATCCCATACGGTACTGTTTTGATTATTTCTCCCTGGAACTACCCTTTTTTCACTGGTTTTGGCCCTGTTATCAATGCGATTGCGGCTGGTAATTCCGTGATCTGGAAACCATCAGAAGTGATTCCTCACACCACACAGGCTATAACCAAATTGGTTGAAACTTATATGGACCCTGATTTGATTCAAATGGTTAACGGTGAAATCCCTCAGGCTACATTGCTATTAGAACAGAAATTTGATAAAATCCTTGTGACCGGAAGTGGAAGAGTCGGCCGAGTTGTTGCACAAGCTGCAGCTAAACATCTAACACCATGTATTCTGGAACTAGGTGGCAAATCGCCGGTGCTAGTTGGTAAATCGGCAGATCTCAAAATTACTGCCAAAAGAATTGTCTGGGGGAAGTTTGTGAATGCCGGTCAAACATGCGTCGCACCAGATTATCTGTTGGTGGATTCCAGTGTCCAAGACCAATTGGTTGAAGAAATAAAAAACACCATCAAGTTGTTTTATCCAAATTTGAGTAAAGACGACGGTCAATTTGCGCATATTCCAAACCTAAGATTGTTTGAACGACTAACGGGGCTGATTGCTGAATCCAAGGGTCAAGTTGCCTGCGGTGGCGACAGTGACAAGGAATCCCTGTATATTTCGCCAACTGTCGTAACCGGTGTGACAGCTGAAGATGCGTTGATGCAAGACGAATTATTCGGTCCAATCTTGCCTATTGTCACTGTGAAGGACATTGCAACTGAGGGCCTTGACTTTATTAACGATGGACCGCATGATACCCCATTGGCGTTATATATCTTTTCCAATGACAAGAAGGAATCTCAACACATTCTTAACCATACGAGATCTGGCGGAGCAATTGTCAATGACACTTTGCTGCATGTCGGTATGAAAACCGTGCCATTCGGTGGAATTGGCGAGTCGGGATACGGCAGCTACCATGGAAAAGATGGCTTTGAGGCATTTTCTCACAGGAGAGCTGTGGTGAGGCAGGCTCTTTGGGCTGAAGCAATGCTAAAGATCAGATATCCTCCATACACTGATTCCAAGTCTAAACAAATAGATTTGGTCTCATTACCTAATCCATGGTACAAAAGGACTGGCAAGGTCTCCAAGCCTATCTGGAGGAGTCTCTTTTAATGCTTTTTTTTATTCTTTTTAATAACAGGAAATAATTGTAATAATTAATTGTAATATTGTCGTGACTGGTTTTGATTCCACATTCTAATTAACTCCAAATTTTTAAGGAGACAAACTAGAATTATTATATATATATGTATATACAACTCGAAACTCTTAGTCCGTACGAGAGAGTTCTGTTTGCAGCATGGAAAACCAACAATTGCTGCAGTACAGAACCGAACCCGAATCACATTCCCCCAATAGGCAAAACCACAATAAGCCTTCGGCATGTGAGGCCGATCCTTACGTGGGGGATTAAAACCATCCGACATAATCGTCCGAGGACCGTCCGTTTGCATTACTACTAACAACCAAATCATATCATGCCTACTATTGAAGAAAGTAAGTACAGTCATACGATAGATTACGAACTGACACTAATACAGAATATCCAGTTTCCAAACACAACAATCGAGATTCCTGTTGGGTAATTCTACATGGAAAAGTCTATGATGTAACTGAATTTCTTCCAAATCATCCTGGTGGAGAAAAGATTATTCTTCAATATGCTGGAAAGGATGCTACCAAGAAATTTGAACCTATTCATCCAAAGGACACCCTTGACAAGTATCTTCCAAAGTCCAAACATCTAGGAGAAGTTTCTGGGGACAGCAGCACCACAGAAGAAGAACCAGAGGAATTGGACGAGGATGAAAAGAGAATGGCCGAAAATGAAAAAAATAAACCTCCTCTCAGTCAAATGTTCAACTTGTTTGATTTTGAACATGTTGCTCGACATTTGCTCTCCAAAACTGCTTGGGCTTATTATTCCTCTGCGGCTGATGATGAGATCACTATGAGAGAGAATCACCGAGCTTTCCATAGAATTTGGTTCAAGCCTTCTGTTTTGGTTGATGTGAGTCAAATTGATATGTCTACTACAATGTTGGGTACGAAGACTGCAGCCCCATTCTATGTCAGCGCCACAGCTTTAGGCAAGTTGGGTCATCCTGATGGTGAAACTGTTTTAACCAGGGCTTGCGATAAGGAAGATATTATCCAGATGATTCCAACCTTAGCATCCTGTTCATTCGATGAAATTGTGGATGCTGCGACCGATAAACAGACCCAATGGATGCAGCTCTATGTAAATTCTGACAGAGAAGTCACAAAGGCGATTGTCCAACATGCTGAAAAGCGTGGAGTAAAGGGTCTCTGGATCACTGTGGATGCTCCTCAGCTTGGTCGTCGTGAAAAGGATATGCGTTCAAAATATGACGCTGCAGCTGCCAATGTGCAAGAAGATGATGAAGAGGCTATTGATAGATCGCAGGGCGCTGCTAGAGCCATTTCTTCATTCATCGACACTTCATTGTCATGGAAGGATATCAAATGGTTTAGATCAATTACCAATATGCCAATTGTCTTGAAGGGTGTGCAGAGATCTGAAGATGTGCTCAAGGCAGTTGAACATGGTGTAGAAGGTGTTTTGCTTTCCAACCATGGGGGAAGACAATTAGAATTTGCCAGACCGGGAATTGAAATTTTGGTGGACGCAATGCAGGCATTGAGAGCAAAGGGATGGGAAAACAAGATTGAAGTGTATATGGACGGTGGTGTTCGACGTGCCACGGACATTCTCAAGGCACTCTGTCTAGGTGCCAAGGGAGTTGGTATCGGTAGACCATTCCTTTATGCCATGGGTTCCTACGGTGAGCCTGGTGTTGTTCGGGCCATGCAGCTACTAAAGGACGAGCTTGAAATGAACATGAGATTGCTTGGTGTCACTTCAGTTGATCAGCTAAATCCTTCTTACCTCGATGTTAGAAGTGTGAGCCATCACAGTTCTATCCCAAGCGATAGTTTAGCGGATGGTGTTTACGACCCTTTGCCACATCCTGCTTTCAAATCTAAGATATAATGTAGCTTTTTTTTTACGAAAAATTTAAAGACGTGTGTTTTTTCCATTTCTTTTGGCTTGTCAATAATAAAAAAAAGGGGACAATTCTCCGCTTCGCGGAATGATGGAGTGTGCGTAGTTCTTCAGGAAAATGAAAATAGGCTAATTATAGTTGTCTAAGAGACCCCGATGAAAACTACATAATATAGAAAACACATGTATAGATTAAGAAATGGTGCAACAACTGTTGGTCTTTTTAGCTTGCTTGTAAAACATTCTAGATGATGATGATAGAGCCTCCGATTTGTCAACCAGAGAATCCAACTTTTCACCACGTTCCAAGACAGAGTTGATGGTCTTGTGAAGAACAATCTTGGTTTCGTCAAGCTCTTGCTGCACCTTCATGATCGTGTCAGCTTGGTGAGGATCTTGGTACTTGCGCAAATAGTCGTCAAGATCTGGAAATTCCAACCCATTGTTGGAGGTGGCATTTTCCCATTCGCTCTTAGGATGCTTTGCCAGATATTCGTCAAGTAACTTGTTTAGGAGGGAGAATGCAACTCGGACAGGATATTCGCCGTCAGAGATAATCAAGGCCGCCAGACCTTCAGATCGAGCATAACAATGTCCAACATAGTCTAAAATCAAAGGTTAGATGGATTCTCAATTTACCATCATTTCAATATTTCACTCACTGTTTTCTTCGACAGATTGTCTTTGCCCAGCTTTGGTTCTCTTTGCAACCGTAGTACTGAAAAAAGACATAAATTGTCCAACACTTGATCGTTTGATTAGCAATGGCCAGATATACACTTGGAAATCAAAACATACCTATTTCTTTCGAAAAAACTAAAGCTGGAGAGATCTCTAGCACTGGCTAACTCCATGCCGTTTTCATCTTGTGCTCCATTTCGCACAATACCCATATAATACAATTTCATCCCGTCTGTGTTGAGTTTTCTTGCCCCTGTTCCTGCAGCCTCTGTTGAACTATGTGCCAAATTGGCAATATCCCCGTTTCACAAGCATCGGGGTCGGCAACCCATTGACCGGCATCCCGGTAACCGTTTGCGGCTGGTTACTCTCAACGGTTTTATAACCGTGAAAAGTGGGGAACTGGGGGACGAGGAGAAATTCTTGGTGGAATGTGGGAAAGTTGTTTTGATGTGGGGCGTTTTCATTCCGTTAACGTTGATGTTGAAATCACTTTGTTTCCGAGAAATTTTGTTTCTGTTGAAAAGGCATATTTTGTTGAGGAAAACTACATGTTATGAGGACCCTACATAGTTGTATCTGGATATTCACAAAGTATGGTCTGAATTGTTGACTCGTGATTTTGTGTGTCCTATTATACCTTTTTTTTTTTTTTTTTTTTTTTTCGGAAAGTCTTTCTTTCCCCATCCCATCTCAAATAAGGGCGAATTCGAACAATTTTGTGCTCTAGATCTATGTTAATAATTTCACCATTATCAGAAGTGGGGTCAGTCGATTTCTGTAACTAGAGTCTTACATATTTCAGACCACACCAGAGAAAACGTTTTCAATCCTCCGGCCATTGGGAGTGATAGCCAGTTAGAAATAGATAAATTATGATCATGGAAACAGGAAAACTACATTAAGAATGTTGAAGGAACACCTTACGTTATATTACAATGTAACGTTATCGATTGAAAGATAGAAAGTTGGTAATCTTGTAACCTCGGCTCCTTGGCGCATAGCTTATCTGAAGCCAAGCACAAATTAACCAACCTCCAAGTTTAATTCCCCCTCTCCTCGGGGAAAGCTTAGTCAAAATAACGGAATTAACTTCCTCCACTTCTCTATGACATACCCCCAGTTAAAGTGCGATCCCCACTATCGATGGAGATCGCCATCCGTAATACTGAGGATCGGGTGGTGACCCCCGCCTCAACGCCAAAATCTTATCGAGTGTGGAAGTGCAGTGACGTAAATTATTGAAATCTGGGACTAAAAGGTCAAGTATTTTATATGGATACTGCTACGGACGCTACAAGTATTTGTTTCGTAAAACGTCTCCTGTGGCCAACAGTCAAGTCCCAGATATCTTGACCAGAACGCATTTGTAGGAAACATAGGAGCGAACTACGCCCTGTCTTGTTTTCCTTATTCCCTTGCAGTATCTAATGCATGATAAAGTGGGGACTTGATTGCGGGGGCAGATCCCTAGATAAAACTGGCGATCGCTTTTTCCAGTCGCTATAAAAGAAGGCTAAATCACAATTTTGTGGAGTATCAAAACCCAAACCTACTTCGTCATGTCCAAGGAGGATACAAAACAGGAACCTAATATCTCAATTGTCGAAGAAAAAGTCAAGTCAGGAGCCGATTTGGCATTTGACTTGGCTCAACAGTCGAAGGGCATTGTTATTGATAAAGAAACAAATGCAAAACTTCTGCGGAAGATTGATCTTTATTTATGCCCAATTATGTGCTTAGTCTATGCAATTCAATTCATGGATAAGATTTCCAACGCAGCTGCTTCTATTATGGGGCTTCGACAGGATCTCAATCTTACTGGCGAGATGTACAGCTGGACAGGCACCGGTTTTTATTTGGGCTACCTAGTCTTTGAATTTCCAATGTCTTTCATTCTTCAACGGGTCTCTCTCACCAGGGCTGTGGGCTGTTTCATCATCGCATGGGGGTTTGTCCTGGCAATGGGTTCGCTACCACAATCTTATGCTGGTTTCGAAACCGTCAGAGTGTTACTAGGTGCATTAGAATCTTCTGTGACCCCAGCCTTTGTCATCATCACTTCCCAATGGTACAGACGTGAAGAACAATTTTTACGAACCACAATGTGGTTCTGCATGAACGGCCTAGGAAACCTGATGGGTAACGCTATTGCATATGGTCTGCTAAGACGAGAAATGACTGTGGGGACTCCAATTGCTTCATGGAGGCTCTTATTTATTGTCATTGGTGTCATCACTATTGTATTGGGCATCATTATTCTTCTACATATTCCTGAAACCCCTGCACAAGCCTGGTTTTTAACTCCTCAAGAAAGACTTATGGTTGTGGAAAGAATCCGGGATAACAAACAGGGTTTCGGAAACAAGAAATTTAACAAGGAGCAAGCCAAAGAGGCATTCACAGATGTGCGAACATATCTCATCTTTTTTGCCGTTATTTGCATGAACATTCCAAACGGTGGTATCACCAACTTTGCTGCTATCATTGTAAACTCATTAGGGTACACTGAGGACAGATCCTTCCTCATGATGCTTCCAAGTGGTGGAGTGCAGATGGTTGGAATGTTTTTATGCGGTCTAGTCGCCAATTATACTAACAAGAGAATGTTAGTAGGGTTATTCGGGGCGGGAATTATTATTCTCTCTACATGCTTGTTGGCCTTTACAACAAACGCTGCAGGCCAATTGGTTGGCTACTGGCTTTATGCCATGACTCCAGTTGCATTCGTTTGCTTATTAAGTGGAATTGCATCCAACACTGCTGGTCACACCAAAAAGATCATCGTTAACGCTTTATGCTTAATTGGTTACTGTGTTGGAAACTTAATCGGTCCACTTACCTTCCTTGACAGAGAGGCTCCTAAATATACTACTGCAAAGATTCTGATGGTCGTCACCGCCGTCCTCACGTGTATCTTGATGGGTATTATGCATCTGATTAACATCAGGGCTAACAAGATCCGTGATCAACGTAATGAAACTTTGGACATGGAGAACAGTGAATTTGCAGATCTCACTGATAAGCAAAATCCAGAGTTTAGATACGCATTGTAATCACTATTTGGTAATTATTTATGAAATGTTATGAATTCCGCAAAATTGTATGTCAATTAATCTTTCTTAAGACTTGATTCTTGTCTATCTCTTGTAGCTACGGACGTTT